>JAXIVJ010008913.1:7500-53396 GCA_036785665.1 Chirona hameri | reverse complement strand
GATACCAGACCACCGCAGACAGATACCAGACACCGCAGACAGATACCAGACACCGCAGACAGACTTTTAATCGGCAGTCCCTACCCTGACTAGACACTACAGCCCCTCACAGACACCCCCCCCCCCGCATCACCACCGCCTGGGTCAGGAGGGGGGGGGCGGTGGAGGTGCCGAGCCCCAGCACCGGCGGCGCGGCGGCGACGGGTGCGATCCAGTCCGGCCGCTGGCGACCATCGGTTCTGGCTGGCTGCCAACTGGCGATCAGCGACCCCTCCCCTCCCCTCCCTCCTCCCTCCCCCCCCGCTGGACCGCTGCGGCGCAGAACCGCTACCTTGGTAACAAGTCCCGGGCATCGCTGGCTGCCTGCCTTTGCCCAGCAGGGTCGTCTAAGTCATGACGTTGCAAATGGTGATGATTGAGTTTAATGGCGACCAAACGGCATGATGATATGTCGTTCATAAAATGACGCGGTAAAGAGAGCCAACTTAGCACCCAATGTCTCTCTTTAAGACAGTTTTTGTTTAGAATGCTAATAACACCCGTGGCTCACGGCCATGTGATAAAAGGCGGCACTTAACCCCTCGCCCTACGGCAGCTTTTTCAACCTTCACCCCACGGGGGGGGGGGGGGCTGACATGCCCCCCCCCCCGTTAACTTCCAAACCAAGCAACTTAGAGCAATGCAGTAAGAACCAACTTGTTGGCCTGTCACGAGAGGAATCTAACAGTATTGCGATTTTTAGGTTTCAGGTCAACAGGTGACCTTCCAGGTCAAGTGAATGACCTCGGATCGACCACGTCCAGAACAGCGATTTTGCTCAGTCAGAAAACCTCAAAATTAGAAATTGATAAATTTTAATAAAAAGGCATGTTACCAGTTTTGTCTCAGAAATACAGAAAAGGTAATTATTTGTTCGTATCTTGTCAAAAAAAAGTCCATAAAAGTGATTAAAAAAATGACATGCTCATGAGTTTCTTACACTTAGGGAGCCATCACTCCGGTCAAAAATAGAGCATATTGCCTCGAAATTTGGTTTGGGTATTGTCCATACTCAGTTCTCTCACATATATTCCGGTTTTCTAACATCTTTGAAAATTTGATTTTGTGGTGATTTTTCCCCAAAAACACTTTTTCATTTCAGGGGTCAAAAACCCAACATTTCGGAAATCCGAGATTGCCATTTTAAAGATAATGTAAAGATAATGTAATTTTTTATTTTTGGTGAATTGCGTTTGCAATTTGCTTCAAGACTGTTTTCTAAGATTTGTCAAATATTGATCATTTTTCCACCAACATGACGTCATCAAAACATGATTATCTCCCCAAATTCTTAACCCATTTCAATTATTTGTTTACAGCATACGTATAATTGCTGTAAACTCAGCTACTGCAAATTTCAGCAAGATGCGCCACATGTGTAACAAGTTATTCAAGAAAAAACCTCTTGGGGGGGGGGTCAGGCTCTCCCCCCCCCCCCCCCCCGGTAAGGCGAGGGTTAACCCGCGAGTCACTGGGGGGGGGGGGGCTTATTTATCCCCCCCTTAGGAATATTAGGAACATCTAAACAACTAATACAGATATCGACGCCAAACTTTCAGTACCTTTGCGGGCATCATTTTCTACACCGTTTGAGCAAAAATAAAAGCAATTTAGTCAGAAATGTTTCCGAGATATAGTGAATTTAGTGACGTCACTAAACACGATTTTGACACCAAAATAAGCTAAACATTGCCAGGCCGTACAAATGCCGCATTTGAAGCAAAATGCAATCGAAAAACGATAAAAGGTAGAAAAATGCAAGGGCTACAAAACCGGCTATCTCAAAATTTAGAAAATTTTGTTTTTAACCCCACAAATTTCTTCTTTTTTGGGAAAAATGCTCACAAAAGCAAATTTTTCAAAGATATGAAGAAAAAAAACGGAATGTCATAACTACATATGAGCAACTAACATACCAAATTTCAAACATGATATCATCCTTTTTGACTGACATGGCATATAAAGTATGGGTAAATTATGACGTCATATTTTGAATTGCGTTTTTTATGGGCTTTTATTGACCAGATACAGACAAATAAATGTCAGCACTGTTTTTTTTTTTAAAGATAAAACTGATTATAGAAACATGCTTTTGTCATTTCGATTTATCAATTTCAAATTTTGACCTTCAGTGACCTGAACTTGACCTGAACTTGACACTAACGTCACGTAAATGAAGTCAGGTGGTAAAATGACTATCACTATCGAATTATATGCGTAAAAGCATCCATCAAACATGTGCTGCATGACTTCCGTAGATATTGTGTGTAATGACCTTTGTGACCTGACCTTGATCTTTTCCAACAATCTCACTTTAGCTCATGTGGGATATGTATCATACCCTTGACAACACTTTGGGTGATTATAGCCAGCCCCCCCCCCCCCCCCCCCCCCCCCCCCCCGTCGTGTTACAGAATATACCCCAGTGACTGCCGGGTTAAAGGGAATGCATCACCTTTTAATTGGTTTTGAACCGAGTTAGAAATTATCCTTTGGCCGTTATTGAAAATGTCTAAATTATTAAGGTCATTTCCACCAAAACTTATCCATTGTAAGCAATTGAATTTCGGAATTTGCAAAAAGGGGTCTAGGCTAGTCCCGACGCTGATTGGCTGACAGCGACTTTAAAGATTGTTGGTCAGACGACCTGTATTTCTCGAACCTTGGCGAGTACAATGTAAACAACGACCAACGTGATAGGTTGCGGTCCAAGTTGAAGTTTTTCACGTTGTTTGAAGTCTCAGTTATGGATTGATTGTTTTTCAAATAAATATTGAGCTATCGCAATGCCTCGGACTCGTCATTGTATTATGTGCGGGAAAAGACGCTGTTCCACAATGTTTGTATTTAAGTCGCCAGAATCGTCTGGAAACGATTGTGCCATATGTTGGCAGCTAAAGGTTTTCTCTATAGCTCTCTATAGCTCAATAATGACGTAATCATCCCAAATTTAAAAACTTAATTTGTAGAAAGTTAAGCAACTTCTCGAGAAGAAAAAAAATATCCACCCATCGTTTTCAGCTGTGCAGCAATTACTTCATATTTTCGACTACAAACCAGCGGATATTTGACAACTTTCAGAAAAATGAAAAAATTCCCTTTAAAGGGACTATCCCACCCTTAACATTCTGGCGACTTTAATAACATGTTTGTATTTAAGTCGCCAGAAATCGTCTGGAAACGATTGTGCCATATGTTGGCAGCTAAAGGTTTTCTCTATAGCTCTCTATAGCTCAATAATGACGTAATCATCCCAAATTTAAAAAACTTAATTTGTAGAAAGTTAAGTAACTTCTCGAGAAGAAAAAAAATTATCACCATCGTTTTCAGCTGTGCAGCAATTACTTCATATTTTCGACTACAACCAGCGGATATTTGACAACTTTCAGAAAGGTGAAAAATTCCCTTTAAAGGGACTATCCCACCTTAACATTATATTTGTGTTGAGATAGCCATTTTGATGGTTTGGCATTGAAATTAAGTATGGTAGCAGTTAAAACAACCACAATGATCTAATCAAAAAATAATTAGTTATATTTTGACATCTGTAAAAAATAAGGCCCATGTGTATTTGAATAGAGCCTCTAAACCGACAGCGTCGTCTCTCTTTACCCAACTGGTAATGATAGTCGACTTGTTTTAAGGACAGCCTTGGAATATTGTCTTGCATTTATCGATCCCCGGGTGGTTCGCAATCTAGAGGCTAGCACTATCAGCTGGAGTTGATGTAGCAGTTGGCCGCCAGGGACCGCTAGTGCGCCAGGGTGTTATGACGTCGGCAAGCAAATGGGGTTGAATATTTAACGCTAAATATGTATTTATTTATAAATAAATATATCATCAATATGTAGTGGTACCATTTGCTTGCGACGTCATAACACCCTGGCTCACTAGCGGTCACTGACGGCCAACTGCTGCAACAACTCCAGCTGCTAGTGCTAGCCAATCTAGACACCGTGTGGTTCGGTTTTTCCGCGCTAGATGTCAACAAAAAATTGTGCCATACATTTGGCAGCACAAAGGATTTCCGTTATTAAAACAATCATATGACGTCACCAACCCAACTTTCCGCTTAAAACTAAAAGTGTAATATCTTCCAAGATAAACATTTGTTTCGGAAAAAGTTAACGAACATGTTCAGCTGACCTCCCCTGACATGTAGACAAACAATTAAGTGATTCGACAACTTTACAAAAGGTGGGACAGTCCCTTTAACCCGCGAGTTACTGGGGGAGGGGCTATTTTTTTGCCCCCCCCCCCCCCCCCCCCCTCCCATTATTTTGCAATAACTGTTAAACGAACACCGGTATTGTCACCAAACTTGCAGTACCTTCTCTCACATCAATTCTACACATGTTGGCAAAAGGAAAAATATGAGGTTATGATAGGTCAACCGGGAATGACGGTCAGAGTGACGTCATGTTCTTCGGTTTTGGTTGCAAAATAATGGTTTGCGGAAAACGCTGTCAAAGGTACGATGTTTAAGATAAACTAAATTGTCTTAAATCAAATTACTGACAATAGACCGGGCTATCAAACTGCGATCTCGGATTTGTGAGTTTTTTTTAATTCAAAATTTTGAGAAATCCAATTTTTTTTTTGGTTTTTACAAAATTTTCAAAAAATAGAATTATAAAAAACTGAATACATGTGATTGAGACGTGTGCGGTGAATATGTGTACCAAATTTGAAGTCGATATCTTCAAAAATGACGAGTTATGACCTTTAATGACAAAAATCGACCACCTCTCACAACATTACTATGCATAAAAAACGTATTTCCATTTTTGCTTTTTACTTCTATTTATATGGAACAAACAATGTTCTAAGGTCAATGTACGCGTTCTAGACGATAAACAAACCCATAAACATGTGTTACAACGCCTAGTGACCGTAATCTGCAGTTTGACCTCGTGACCTCGGATGACCTTGACCTGACCCAAGGTCATAAACAGCTTAGAAAGGTACTTAGAAGTCTACTACGAATCATACGGATTTATCGACAGCTTATGCGTTTAATATCGCAATTTTGCGCGACAATTCCATCCATCGAGACCTTTTAACACGGTCAAACATTTTGTACTTGACCTGACCTGTGACGTCATCGGTGACCCAGAGGTCAACAATATTATGTTTCCCTCGATAAATTTCTCAGGGCTATCGAATGCCGTTTGAATTTTTACATTCGGTCCAGTAGTTCCGGAGATCCGAGGGGGGGGGGGCAAAAATAGCTCCCCCCCCCCCCCCCAGTAAGTCGCGTTATGAAATATACCCCAGTAACTCGCGGGTTAACTCAGCAAAAGAAGCGGGGTGCAACATTAGCGGCAGATTTTAGACAAGAGTCGCATATAACGGCGAACGAATGAGACAAATTCCAACAGGTGCAACAGTCGAAATGAACCACTGGCGTCGCGATCGCCCGTTAACTCGTGCGATATGCGTTGGAAGTGGATACGACTGGTTTCTCAGCCTTAAAAATAATGCAATCTTTCTCAGAAGTGAGCCCATATTTAAGCGTACATGTGCATCCATTTCCATTTCCAGCTTGCATTTGCATCTGCAATAGAGACTACATTTGAAGTCCTTGAAACCTTGAAAGTACCTTGAAAGCCTCTCTCGTCTCTGTTATGAATGACGTCTTTCTGGTGCCGTTGCGCAGCAGACACATTTGTAAAGGCGCCAAGGGACGATAGCATACCAAGGGCAGACCTCTGGAAAAGTCGTCTCGCCCCCCCCCCCCCATACCCCTCATAACAGGATGAGAGTTCAAATAAAAAAAAAAGAAAAGAAAGAAATAAAACAATATTAGCGTTCATAACAGGATGAGATTTCCAATTAACGCCTTGGTCCCAAGAGGATATGGTGTTTGCAGCTTGCTTTACAAACCAAACCAACATACCGGGGGGGGGGGGGCGTGATCGGTATATACTGACTTTGTGGCGTTGGAGCCGGCGGTCCAGCCGACCTCGACGGCGGCCTCCATGTCGGGGGCGACCTTGCTGAAGACGCTGCCGCAGAACTGCTGGCCGTCCAACACGGCGGTGTGCACCGTCAGGTCCTTGGCCGTGAAGCCCAGCGCGAAGTTGGAGCGCGTCAGCTTCGACTTGGCCGTGTCGAACGACATCTGGTAGCCGGCCAGCCAGCCCTGCAGAGAGCAGAATATCAGGGTCAGGTCAGGTCAGTTCAGGTCAGGACATCTGGTAGCCGGCCAGCCAGCCCTGCCGAGAGCAGAATATCAGGGTCAGGTCAGGACATCTGGTAGCCGGCCAGCCAGCCCTGCCGTGAGCAGAATATCAGGGTCAGGTCAGGTCAGGTCAGGTCAGGACATCTGGTAGCCGGCTAGCCAGCCCTGCAGAGAGCAGAATATCAGGGGCAGGTCAGGGCAGGTCAGGTCAGGACATCTGGTAGCCGGCCAGCCAGCCCTGCAGAGAGCAGAATATCAGAGCAGAATACGGGCGAGACGGGCGAGACGGGTGAGACGGGTGAGACGGGTGAGACGGGTGAGACGGGCGAGACGGGCGAGACGGGCGAGACGGGCGAGACGGGCGAGACGTGCGAGACGTGCGAGACGTGCGAGACGGGTGAGACGGGTGAGACGGGTGAGACGGGTGAGACGGGTGAGACGGGTGAGACGGGTGAGACGGGCGAGACGGGTGAGTCTGGCGAGACGGGTGAGACGGGTGAGTCTGGCGAGACGGGTGAGTCTGGCGAGACGGGTGAGTCTGGCGAGACGGGTGAGTCTGGCGAGACGGGTGAGACGGGTGAGTCTGGCGAGACGGGTGAGACGGGTGAGACGGGTGAGACGGGTGAGACGGGTGAGACGGGTGAGACGGGTGAGACGGGTGAGACGGGCGAGACGGGTGACTGGTGAGACGGGTGAGTCTGGCGAGACGGGTGAGACGGGTGAGACGGGTGAGACGGGTGAGACGGGTGAGACGGGTGAGACGGGTGAGACGGGTGAGACGGGTGAGACGGGCGAGACGGGTGAGTCTGGCGAGACGGGTGAGTCTGGCGAGACGGGCGAGACGGGTGAGACGGGTGAGACGGGTGAGACGGGTGAGACGGGTGAGACGGGCGAGACGGGTGAGTCTGGCGAGACGGGTGAGACGGGTGAGACGGGTGAGACGGGTGAGACGGGTGAGACGGGTGAGACGGGTGAGACGGGTGAGACGGGTGAGACGGGTGAGACGGGTGAGACGGGTGAGACGGGTGAGACGGGCGAGACGGGTGAGTCTGGCGAGACGGGTGAGTCTGGCGAGACGGGCGAGACAGGCGAGACAGGCGAGACACGAGACAGACGGTGGGACGGCATGGCGACGCAGCCAGGGGACAGGCCGAGCCAAAACTCACATGACAGTGTCTCATGAGGCGCCAAATGTCGCCACCAGCTGGAAAACAGCCGGCCGCATCGGAGGACAGTGGAGAAAATGGTGGTGGATTGGAGTTCAAGGGCACCGCAGCAGCTACTGAGGTTATTCGGCGGCCATGACTGGGGTTTAAGGGCACCTCAGCAGCTACTGAGGTTATTCGGCGGCCATGGTAGGAGTTCAAGGGCACCGCAGCAGCTACTGATGTTATTCGGCGGCCATGGTAGGGATTTAAGGGCACCGCAGCAGCTACTGAGGTTATTCGGCGACCATGACTGGGGTTTAAGGGCACCTCAGCAGCTACTGAGGTTATTCGGCGGCCATGGTAGGGATTTAAGGGCACCGCAGCAGCTACTGAGGTTATTCGGCGACCATGGTTGGGATTTAAGGGCACCTCAGCAGCTACTGAGGTTATTCGGCGGCCATGACTGGGATTTAAGGGCACCTCAGCAGCTACTGAGGTTATTCGGCGGCCATGACTGGGATTTAAGGGCACCGCAGCAGCTACTGATGTTATTCGGCGACCATGACTGGGGTTTAAGGGCACCTCAGCAGCTACTGAGGTTATTCGGCGGCCATGGTTGGGATTTAAGGGCACCGCAGCAGCTACTGAGGTTATTCGGCGGCCATGGTAGGAGTTCAAGGGCACCGCAGCAGCTACTGAGGTTATTCGGCGGCCATGACTGGGATTTAAGGACACCGCAGCAGCTACTGAGGTTATTCGGCGGCCATGACTGGGATTTAAGGACACCGCAGCAGCTACTGAGGTTATTCGGCGGCCATGGTAGGAGTTCAAGGGCACCGCAGCAGCTACTGATGTTATTCGGCGGCCATGGTAGGGATTTAAGGGCACCGCAGCAGCTACTGATGTTATTCGGCGGCCATGGTAGGGATTTAAGGGCACCGCAGCAGCTACTGAGGTTATTCGGCTTCCATGACTGGGGTTCAAGGGCACCGCAGCAGCTACTGAGGTTATTGGCGGCCATGACTGGGATTTAAGGGCACCGCAGCAGCTACTGAGGTTATTCGGCGTCCATGGTAGGGATTTAAGGACACCGCAGTAGCCACTGAGGTTATTCGGCGTCCATGGTAGGGATTTAAGGACACCGCAGTAGCTACTGAGGTTATTCGGCGTCCATGGTAGGGATTTAAGGGCACCGCAGCAGCTACTGAGGTTATTCGGCGTCCATGGTAGGGATTTAAGGACACCGCAGTAGCTACTGAGGTTATTCGGCGTCCATGGTAGGGATTTAAGGGCACCGCAGCAGCTACTGATGTTATTCGGCGTCCATGGTAGGGATTTAAGGGCACCGCAGCAGCTACTGAGGTTATTCGGCGGCCATGACTGGGATTTAAGTGCACCACAGCAGCTACCGAGGTTATTCGGCGTCCATGACTGGGGTTTAAGGGCACCTCAGCAGCTACTGAGGTTATTCGGCTTCCATGGTAGGGATTTAAGGGCACCGCAGCAGCTACTGAGGTTATTCGGCGGTCATGGTAGGGATTTAAGGGCACCGCAGCAGCTACCGAGGTTATTCGGCGACCATGACTGGGATTTAAGGGCACCTCAGCAGCTACTGAGGTTATTCGGCGTCCATGGTAGGGATTTAAGGGCACCGCAGCAGCTACTGAGGTTATTCGGCTTCCATGACTGGGGTTCAAGGGCACCGCAGCAGCTACTGAGGTTATTCGGCTTCCATGACTGGGGTTCAAGGGCACCGCAGCAGCTACTGAGGTTATTCGGCGGCCATGACTGGGGTTTAAGGGCACCGCAGCAGCTACTGAGGTTATTCGGCGTCCATGGTAGGGATTTAAGGGCACCGCAGCAGCTACTGAGGTTATTCGGCGGCCATGACTGGGATTTAAGTGCACCACAGCAGCTACCGAGGTTATTCGGCGTCCATGACTGGGGTTTAAGTGCACCACAGCAGCTACTGAGGTTATTCGGCGGTCATGGTAGGGATTTAAGGGCACCGCAGCAGCTACCGAGGTTATTCGGCGTCCATGGTAGGGATTTAAGGGCACCGCAGCAGCTACTGAGGTTATTCGGCGTCCATGGTAGGGATTTAAGGGCACCTCAGCAGCTACTGAGGTTATTCGGCGTCCATGGTAGGGATGTAAGGACACCGCAGCAGCTACTGAGGTTATTCGGCGGCCATGGTAGGGATTTAAGTGCACCGCAGTAGCTACTGAGGTTATTCGGCGACCATGACTGGGGTTTAAGGGCACCTCAGCAGCTACTGAGGTTATTCGGCGTCCATGGTAGGGATTTAAGGGCACCGCAGCAGCTACTGAGGTTATTCGGCGGCCATGGTAGGGATTTAAGGGCACCTCAGCAGCTACTGATGTTATTCGGCGGCCATGACTGGGGTTTAAGGGCACCTCAGCAGCTACTGAGGTTATTCGGCGTCCATGGTAGGGATTTAAGGGCACCGCAGCAGCTACTGAGGTTATTCGGCGACCATGACTGGGGTTTAAGGGCACCTCAGCAGCTACTGAGGTTATTCGGCGACCATGACTGGGGTTTAAGGGCACCTCAGCAGCTACTGAGGTTATTCGGCGACCATGACTGGGGTTTAAGGGCACCTCAGCAGCTACTGAGGTTATTCGGCGACCATGGTAGGAGTTCAAGGGCACCGCAGCAGCTACTGAGGTTATTCGGCGTCCATGGTAGGGATTTAAGGGCACCTCAGCAGCTACTGAGGTTATTCGGCGACCATGACTGGGGTTTAAGGGCACCTCAGCAGCTACTGAGGTTATTTGGCGGCCATGACTGGGGTTTAAGGGCACCTCAGCAGCTACTGAGGTTATTCGGCGGCCATGGTAGGGATTTAAGGGCACCGCAGCAGCTACTGAGGTTATTCGGCGGCCATGACTGGAGTTCAAGGACACCGCAGCAGCTACTGAGGTTATTCGGCGTCCATGGTTGGGATTTAAGGGCACCGCAGCAGCTACTGAGGTTATTCGGCGGCCATGGTTGGAGTTTAAGGGCACCTCAGCAGCTACTGAGGTTATTCGGCGGCCATGGTTGGGATTTAAGGGCATCACAGCAGCTACTGATGTTATTCGGCGGCCATGGTAGGAGTTCAAGGACACCGCAGTAGCTACTGAGGTTATTCGGCGACCATGACTGGGGTTTAAGGACACCGCAGCAGCTACTGAGGTTATTCGGCGTCCATGACTGGGGTTTAAGGGCACCTCAGCAGCTACTGAGGTTATTCGGCGTCCATGACTGGGGTTTAAGGGCACCGCAGCAGCTACTGATGTTATTCGGCTTCCATGACTGGGATTTAAGGGCACCGCAGCAGCTACTGAGGTTATTCGGCGACCATGACTGGAGTTTAAGGACACCGCAGTAGCTACTGAGGTTATTGGCGACCATGACTGGGGTTTAAGGGCACCTCAGCAGCTACTGAGGTTATTCGGCGTCCATGGTAGGGATTTAAGGGCACCGCAGCAGCTACTGAGGTTATTCGGCGGCCATGGTAGGGATTTAAGGGCACCGCAGCAGCTACTGAGGTTATTCGGCGGCCATGGTAGGGATTTAAGTGCACCGCAGCAGCTACTGAGGTTATTCGGCGTCCATGGTAGGGATTTAAGGGCACCGCAGTAGCTACCGAGGTTATTCGGCGACCATGACTGGGGTTTAAGGATACCGCAGCAGCTACTGAGGTTATTCGGCGTCCATGGTAGGGATTTAAGGGCACCACAGCAGCTACTGAGGTTATTCGGCGACCATGACTGGGGTTTAAGGGCACCGCAGCAGCTACTGAGGTTATTCGGCGTCCATGACTGGGGTTTAAGGGCATCACAGCAGCTACTGAGGTTATTCGGCGACCATGGTAGGGATTTAAGGGCAACGCAGTAGCTACTGAGGTTATTCGGCGACCATGGTAGGGATTTAAGGACACCGCAGTAGCTACTGAGGTTATTGGCGGCCATGACTGGAGTTTAAGGGCACCTCAGCAGCTACTGAGGTTATTCGGCGGCCATGGTAGGGATTTAAGGGCACCGCAGCAGCTACTGAGGTTATTCGGCGACCATGACTGGGGTTTAAGGACACCGCAGCAGCTACTGATGTTATTCGGCGACCATAGTAGGGGTTTAAGGGCACCTCAGCAGCTACTGATGTTATTCGGCGACCATGGTTGGGATTTAAGGGCATCACAGCAGCTACTGATGTTATTCGGCGACCATGACTGGGGTTTAAGGACACCGCAGCAGCTACTGAGGTTATTCGGCTTCCATGACTGGGATTTAAGGACACCGCAGCAGCTACTGAGGTTATTCGGCGACCATGGTAGGGGTTTAAGGGCACCGCAGCAGCTACTGAGGTTATTCGGCGACCATGGTAGGAGTTCAAGGGCACCACAGCAGCTACTGAGGTTATTCGGCGGCCATGACTGGGGTTTAAGGGCACCGCAGCAGCTACTGAGGTTATTCGGCGGCCATGGTAGGGATTTAAGGGCATCACAGCAGCTACCGAGGTTATTCGGCGGCCATGACTGGGGTTTAAGGGCATCACAGCAGCTACTGAGGTTATTCGGCGGCCATGACTGGGGTTTAAGGGCATCACAGCAGCTACTGAGGTTATTCGGCGACCATGACTGGGATTTAAGGGCATCACAGCAGCTACTGAGGTTATTCGGCGTCCATGGTAGGAGTTCAAGGGCACCGCAGCAGCTACTGGGGTTATTCGGCGGCCATGGTAGGGATTTAAGGGCATCACAGCAGCTACCGAGGTTATTCGGCGGCCATGACTGGGGTTTAAGGGCATCACAGCAGCTACTGAGGTTATTCGGCGGCCATGGTAGGAGTTCAAGGGCACCACAGCAGCTACTGAGGTTATTCGGCGGCCATGACTGGGGTTTAAGGGCATCACAGCAGCTACTGAGGTTATTCGGCGGCCATGGTAGGAGTTCAAGGGCACCACAGCAGCTACTGAGGTTATTCGGCGGCCATGACTGGGGTTTAAGGGCATCACAGCAGCTACTGAGGTTATTCGGCGGCCATGGTAGGAGTTCAAGGGCACCACAGCAGCTACTGAGGTTATTCGGCGACCATGACTGGGATTTAAGGGCATCACAGCAGCTACTGAGGTTATTCGGTGTCCATGGCAGGAGTTCAAGGGCACCGCAGCAGCTACTGAGGTTATTCGGCGTCCATGGTAGGGATTTAAGGGCACCGCAGCAGCTACTGAGGTTATTCGGCGACCATGACTGGGGTTTAAGGGCACCTCAGCAGCTACTGAGGTTATTCGGCGTCCATGGTAGGGATTTAAGGACACCGCAGCAGCTACTGAGGTTATTCGGCGGCCATGACTGGAGTTTAAGGGCACCGCAGCAGCTACTGAGGTTATTCGGCGGCCATGGTAGGGATTTAAGGGCACCTCAGCAGCTACTGAGGTTATTCGGCGGCCATGACTGGGGTTTAAGGGCATCACAGCAGCTACTGAGGTTATTGGCGTCCATGCACCTGGACAACGCTCCACGGCTGACAGCTGCTTCCGCGGATAGAACATCAACATGGCAGAGCACCTGGCATACGTCACACTATAAGTCATGTTGGATACGAGACTGGAGACGAAGCATTGAGGACATGGGACTTGACAAATTAGCAACCGTAAGGTATACGAACTACACTGTTTGGGTCATTCATCATAGGAGAAGTAATGCTAACTTACGTTAACAGCGCACCCAGCCTGAGCCCGACTATAACACGACCTTGCCACCACTGCACTTTGCCCGTGCCGGGATTCGAACCGACGCCTGCCGTACCTGGTATCCAGCCACGGCGGCTCCCTGTACCACCGGGCCGTTCCAACCGACGCCTGCCGTACCTGGTATCCAGCCACGGCGGCTCCCTGCACCACCGGCCCGTTCGGGTCCAGGTTGACGTCGGCGTTGACGGAGCACTTGTCGTGTTTGTACGTTGCCTTGGCAACGGCAGACTTCTTACTGGAACCCCGGGAGAACGAGTCAGTCGGCGAGCGAGACAAAGGGCAATCCGGTCCGTGCTTATCAAGGGAGAGGTTATAAGGCATGGCTGATCATTATAAGGAGTGTGATTACGATCGCTGTTTCTGCCAATGTCATCCAGATAGAGTGGATAAATGGGTCTGGCAATGCGCTAAGGAAGCACCGGGGACACATAGGTGAAGTACTAGCGCGTTAATTCGCCAGAATTTCTGATTAACATTGTTCCTCCCACTCCCACATGTTTGTGTTCCTCTTTATCTGTCTGGTTTCCCTATGTGCTTTCTGTTACGTTGCGAGATCTCTGAGTCCTCTCTCCCCCACCTCCAACTCACCCTGACTCTACAGACTCTCCCTGAATCTACAGACTCTCCCTGACTCTACAGACTCTCCCTGACTCTACAGACTCTCCCTGACTCTGCAGACTCCCCCCGACTCTGCAGACTCCCCCTGACTCTGCAGACTCCCCCTGACTCTGCAGACTCCCCTGACTCCACAGACTCCCCCGACTCTGCAGACTTCCCCCCCCCCCGACTCTGCAGACTCCCCCCCCCCCCCGACTCTGCAGACTCCCCACGACTCTGCAGACTCCCCCTGACTCTGCAGACTCCCCCTGCCTCTGCAGACTCCCCCTGACTCTGCAGACTCCCCCTACTCTGCAGATTCCCCCTGACTCTGCAGACTCCCCCTGACTCTGCAGACTCCCCCTGACTCTGCAGACTCCCCCTGACTCTGCAGACTCTCCCGGACTCTGTAGACTCCCCCTGACTCTGCAGACTCCCCCTGACTCTGCAGACTCCCCCCGACTATGCAGACTCTACAGGGTCTCCCTGATGCTACAGACTGACTACCCACCCGGTCTGCGGCGCCAGGCTGGTGTCGAGGGTCAGTTTCAGGCCCTTGCAGATCTTGTCCTCCAGTGTGATGTCGGTGCAGAGAGTGTTGTCAGTGTTCCATTTCTCAGTGAGCGTCAGACCTGCAGAAGACAGGACACACAGACATAAACACAGTGTCACATCTGCAGACGACACACAGCCACACAGAACCGCACGCACGCACGCACGCACGCACGCACGCACGCACGCACGCACACACGCACGCACACACGCACGCACGCACGCACACGCACACGCACACGCACACGCACACGCACACGCACACGCACACGCACACGCACACGCACACATAAAACAGTCACAGTTGCCATATCAGCCCACCATTATCATATGGCGCCCATAGAACACGAGAAACGTCAAAACAGTCACAGTTGCATTCAGCCCACTGTCAGAACTCACCATACTCCTTGCACTTGTACTTGGTCTCGAGGTTGCCGAGGACCTTGGCGCTGGCCAGGTTCTGCGAGAAGGTGGAGGTGAAGGCCACGCCGGTGGCCGACTGCGTCTTGGCCTCCAGCTTCACCAGGCCGAAGTGGAAGCCCTTGCCGAACACATCACGGGCGGACTTGCCCAGGTCTCCGTAGGTTGGGGGAGCCATTGCACTCTGCAGAGACGGGCACAGAGGGACGTCATGTGTGGGAGATTATACAAAGTTAATCAAACACTGAGACAACAAACATCCCACAGTGCACATGGCCCCGCCCACCTGGCTCTCCTCATAATTGCTTGTAGCAGGAGAGCAGAGAGAGCAACTAATGACTGAGGCGAGCAGAACAAGTACCATAAAGTGACCGTATTGTCAGGGAGCCAAAGAAAAGCCACCACACCCATTGGAGGCGTCGAGTCCAAGGCCGTATAAGAGTGGAGGCGTCGAGTCCAAGGCCGTATAAGAGTGGAGGCGTCGAGTCCAAGGCCGTATAAGAGTGGAGGCGTCGAGTCCAAGGCCGTATATAAGAGTGGAAGCGTCGAGTCCAAGGCCGTATAAGAGTGGAGGCGTCGAGTCCAAGGCCGTATAAGAGTGGAGGCGTCGAGTCCAAGGCCGTGTAAGAGTGGAGGCGTCGAGTCCAAGGCCGTATAAGAGTGGAGGCGTCAAGTCCAAGGCCGTATAAGAGTGGAGGCGTCGAGTCCAAGGCCGTATAAGAGTGGATGGAGGCGTCGAGTCCAAGGCCGTATAAGAGTGGACGCGTCGAGTCCAAGTCCGTACAAGAGTGGAGGCGTCGAGTCCAAGGCCGTATAAGAGTGGAGGCGTCGAGTCCAAGGCCGTATAAGAGTGGACGCGTCGAGTCCAAGTCCGTACAAGAGTGGAGGCGTCGAGTCCAAGGCCGTATAAGAGTGGAGGCGTCGAGTCCAAGGCCGTATAAGAGTGGAGGCTGCGATATCGATGCGATATTTCGACAAGGAAAATCGTGGCGACAATCAAGGAAAGTTGCAATCGTCTAGTTATGTACCCATCTAGTTTACATATAAATGAATAACTGAATGGCATTGAAACAAAACAAAACACTGATTTCACTCAAATAGGAAAAACTCCATTATATCTATAAAAAAGGTACTTCATGCTATTGGCAGAGTAAATGACCTTAAGCACTAGTGCACCACCAATCGTTAGGAGTCGAGCACAATGTATGAGCAGACATTTAAGGTTCGTGATGTGCATCAACAAATCCAGTGGAACATTCCAAAGTGAATATTGTTTGAATTATTTGAACATTCATTTTTGGAAAGACGATTCTCTGCTTAAGTTTATTTAACCAGGGCATTCACGCTTTTGCAAGTATATTTAATTAATCAATTTGAATTGTCTTTAGCCACTGATGCAATGTTGTTGGGGGTTGGCAGCAAAAAAAAACATTTCTGGCATTAATTTTCCCTGAATTATTTCAGCTTTCCCTGAAATATTTCAGCAGTCATTTTCAGAAAGCTAATAATTTTCTTTAATTTAATGTGTCAGCCTCAAGGCTTCTTGGGTTTTCCATGCCAATTTTGTTTCATTTTTGGATATAATTTACCCTAATGGCCGATACGGCGAGGGGCCATTCAGCAAGGGAAACTGGGTTTCCAAAGTGAGTGTAACGTGGAATGGGTATTGCATGCACTAATATAAATTATTGCATTATTGCATGAACTAATATAAAAATACATATTCTAAAATAATGCATTGGGCATCTTTAAAAAGTTCCCTACTTTTTGTGGAATATACATTGTTTTCCAACAGTCGTGGTGTCTGCTACTTTTAGTACCACATTCCTGCCGCGAGAGGCGCCACTAGTAATACGTCCGCGCCTGGCCCGTAATCTGATGTTACTGTAGTTTACCCCACATACTCTGTCTCACTATCCAACTAATTATTCATATTCAACAAAACACCTGTCAATTAGAAAAGTTACCGGTCCAAAGCGATGTGTTACATGCTGAGCCATAATTCATGAATAGATCAAGGACAAGGATCGACATGGATTTCGCCCAGTGCTCATGTAACACTTTATCAATTTAGTCAGAATGTTTTGAATGGATGGATTTACGAGGTCAGGCCCGCGCAAAGCATAGCTTGTTGCTTAACACTCAGTTAGTGGACGTTCTAGATGATTGGAGAAAGGCTCTGGAAGGTCATAGCCCACTTGATGTCTTGTACTTGGATTTTCAGAAAGCCGATTCCGTTCCACATAGACCCTTGCTCTACAAGTTGCAGTGCTATGAAATTTGTGGCAAGCTCCACGCATGGATCGAGGCATTCTTGACGAGACGTCAACAGGTAGTCCTGAATGGGTGTTCCTCTGAACTGATGTGGTGTGCCACAGGGCTCGGTACTCGGACCACTTTTGTTTCTTGTATACATAAATGACTTGTCTGATGTCATCCATTGCCCATTGAGAATGTTTGTCGATGACACAAAGGAGTACTATCGCATGGTCACCAACTGTGATGCATCCAAACTGCAAACCGACTTGGAGGCTCTGGCTGCATGGTCTGACACTTGGCTGATGCCCTTCAACGAGGCCAAGTGCAAGGTCTTGCACGTTGGTAACACTAACCTCAACTGTCAATACACTATGAGGGGTGATCAGCTGAGCAGTACACAAGTGGAAAAGGACTTAGGTATCTATATCGACTCGGAGCTAAATTCAGACAACAAGCAGCGTCAGTTGTAGCTAAAGCCGCCCAAATACTAGCGGTCATACGTCGCTCCTTTGCTCTGATCGCCGACTACACACTTCCACTCCTCTGCAAGTCATTCGTCCGACCACACCTCGAGTACGGTAATCTCGTCTGGGGCCCTTTCCACAGGGCAGATCAAAGCTGGTCGAGGGGGCAAAGGAGGGCGACTCGCTTGGTGACCAGGCTACGTCACCTGCCGGCCTATGAAGATAGGCTGAGAAGCCCGCTGTTGCCATCCTTGTACTACAGGCGCAAACGTGGAGATATGATCTACACATAGCAGCTTTTCCACAATGGAGTTGATGCCACCCCAAGCGACTTATTCAGTCTTGCAACCGAGTGTACGACTCGAGGCCACCCTTTCAAGGTTCGCAAGCCCACAGGAACCTGCAGGGTGAGGTCAGCTTTTGCCGTCCGGGTGGTCAACGACTGGAATGACCTTCCAGCAAGGTGGTCTGCTCACCCACGGTCAACTCCTTCAAAGCCAATAGGGATGCCCACAGGACACATCTCTGGTATCAAATACCAGACACGGGTTGAAACTGAACGGAACTAGAGAGCTCGATGAGAGCGGGTACCTCAGGCCTTCGGGCCTCTCAGACCCGATGACCGTAAGGTAAGGTAAGGTAGATCCACTTTCGCTGCAAGGTTATGCCCAATTCTCAGTCATGTCAAAACATCCAACTTGTTATGCTTTTGGTGGTGTAGACAATAGCAATACTGGTGAGTGAACAGTAACAGGTAGGCAATAGTAGGCAATATTGATACTGATACAAATAATAACAGGAAGGCAATAGTAGGCAATACCAGGTGAACTGACACACCATTGATGCACTGCAAATGACACAAAGTCTGGTATTTTGACTTGATTGGTGATTGTACCTTCCTAACATGAAATCCCAAAATAAAATCCAACATGAGTTCTTAAAATCATTCAACCACACATTCTGGACCATAAGCTCCTGATTGATGGGAATTATTGGGTATTATTTTACCTGGAGTCCAACTACAAGTTCATGTATATGATCACATGATCACGACCACAGATACAGACCACAGACCACAGACCATCTACCACAGATATGGACAGAGGCTGGTAGGCGCTGATTGTGTTGGCAGGCGCTGATTGATTGTGTGAAACTCCTGAATTATTTACACATTGAGCCAAATGTCCAGCCTCGAAAAGCACTGCTGTGCTATCACATGATGCAACCAGATTTAGGCCATGGCATTTTATATATTTGTTGTTTTTAGATGTATGTGTATCGCTCTGCAGTCTGCACTGCTATATTAGCTGCCATTTTCAGCATGTTTATTTGTATCTCTATTTTACTGTATTATTTCATTTTAGGTCATGTTCTTGTTGTCCGTGCGTTCATCCGCAAGCTAGTTGTTCCCACCACATCCCTATTGTTGTATCAAACTGATGTGTTGTCATAGTGAAATATACCTAATGGATTGCATGGATCATTGGCGAAACATATGTTCTATGTTCTATATATATTTTTCAATCTCCAAGTTTCTTTAGTGTGCTGATTCCAAATCTGATACCTCATTTGTGGGGAAAATAAACCATCAAATTATCCTGACTGACATAGATCTGCTGCTGCTACACATTTGGTTCAATGGTTAGGTTAGGTTAGGTTATCTTACCTTACCTTTTACATTTGTAGTGATCGGAATAGAAAAGGACACTTGGCCTGGATGACCCGTTCTCATAGAGTTCGATTCAAGGACAAGCTGGCTCTTAGGGGTATGGGGCTTCATATATAATGATCGCCCAGTGACGGTCGAGTCGGACCTGGAACTGATTTACTGAGTCTACAGACACCACCTCGGCCGGCAGTCCGTTCCAATCGTTCACGACTCGTGAGCTGAACGCGTTCCTTCGGACAAGAGATCGAGCCCTGAGTTTCTGCAGCTTCCATTGGTGTCCTCTTGTCCTCTCAGAGTTGTTTCTTGTCAGGAACATCTCCGGCGGTACGTCCATGCCTCCGTGGAAGAGCTGGAACACTGCAATCATGTCCCCTCGGCGGCGGCGGTAGAGCAACGAGGGGAGCCCGAGGTGGCGCAGTCTTCCCGAATATGGACGGACGAAGCTTCAAGGATCCCACCATTCGCGTCGCCCGCCTTTGCACTCGCCCCAGTCGTTTCTGGTCTGTTTGGCCGAAGGGACCCCAGACGATGTTTCCGTACTCGAGAAACGGTCGCACCATAGCCTTGAAGAGCAGTGGAAGCGTAAACTCGCCGATGTTGGCGAACGAACGTCTCACAATGGCAAGCATCTGAGGTGCCTTGGAGACTGCGACTGCCGCCTGTCGGTGGAACTTCAACTGGTCGTCGATGATGATGCTGAGGTCCTGTTCCTCCGAAACCTCCTCCAGTGCCACGCTGTTTAGGTTGTACGCCTCTCCCTGGTTATGATAACCGATGTGCCTTACACTTTGCCACATTGAAGGGTAGGAGCCACTTCTCTTACCATCTCACACGGGAATCGCTGTTGGCTTGGAGGAGACCATCATGTCCCAGTACATGATTGTAGACTGTTTGGTCGTGATCTGTTTGGTGTCATCAGCAAATAATTTGACTCAACTGGCTTCCTGTCGCTGCATATCATTAATGAAGATGGTAAATAGAGGTTATGGCTCATTTGCCCCTCAAATGGGTATCAGGTTTGAAATCAGATAATTATTGGGGCTTAACGTGCCACCACTGATTTATTAAGTCATTCAGACACTATACATCTATACATGGACTGCGGTTGGGAGAGTGAGAAGGGTTGAACCCGGGACCTTTTTATCACCGGACAAGCGATCTACCCACTCGACCACATACACACCAGACACACACTCTACCCACTATCCGACCCATAGATCCTCAACTCTAGCTGTGACTAAACTGGTGGAAGTAAACAATCTGAATATTTCACAAATGCAATACTTTATTTTTCATATGACATGCTATTTAATAAGTCTTCTTCATTTTATCTAAATACAATCAGTTATGGAATTTAAAATATTTCTTAGACTAAAATAGTGAATTTATCAAATAATGTATTTCATTTCAGTTACGGGCATGTAGTGTACATAGGTCTGCTACCTGCCATGATATGTTCTTCTTTGGTTTAGATCCCCTACTTTGTTGCCCATTTTGATCACATGACTAAATGCCCAACCTTATCTATATGAACCTTAAAGAAGAAAAAACTAGAAAATGAAAAATTTATACATTCTTACCTCGTTTTATTACCTTGTTGGGTTCCATTGACTGTGGTTTTAGGAATGCAAGGGAAGAAAGTCATGAAGGAAAGAGAGAACCTAGATGAATAAGACATGCCAGTCCTTGCACATTGCCTATCAATTGAGCAGTGCAAACAATATTTGACTGGAATTATGCATCTTAAAGGTATGTCTTTTAGTTTTGCTGTATTCATGAAGCTATGCCTTCAATATGTTGCTGATACCTCAAGCAAGCTTGGGGCAGTATTGTTTTAACAAGACAGAATTAAATAGCAATATAGGTTGCTTGATCTAGGTAGCTGTACTGTCAGTTGCTTATACTGTATATGTATAATGTAAATGTATGCTTGATACATGTATAAGTTATACATGTATCAAGCATACATTTGAGATGGTTGAGATAAGGTGCACATACAGCATCCAAGGGCAGCAAACTCCACAGTAAAATACACTCACAGCTTTTGTGAGTCGGTTGCAGTAACAGGGGGGGGGGCACCTTGTAACAGTGGCCTCTGGTTCAGGTATGGGAGAGGACGCTGGAATAAATCATTGGGCGAGATACAGGATTAGCCATTGAAGATTTTAAGTACTGAATTAAGTCAACCCACAACAACCTGCCTTGTACTGAATAGTTTCAAAGTTCTTAATCGTTCTCCGTAACTGAGTCCTGCCATACCATCAATGTGTTTTGTCCATCTCTGTTGAACACATTCCAGTGCACAAAGATCCTGTGCATACCCAGTGTTCCATACGCACAAACAGTATTCTAGGATTGGAAGAATGTGGGATGTAAGGAGCAACATGATGTCTAGAGAGCGACACACTGCATTTCAAAAGACTCAGCTTTTTTTTCAGAAGACTTTCGGCAAGAAACAGGTGTTTGGATCCTATTCCGCTTCTGCACACCCTTTTATAGGAAAATTGAATATTGTTTACTAATTTTACACATCTGATTTCATCAGAATTGCACTCAAAACCGGGCTGAACCAGACTATAATGATTTTTATCACCTGTCAATCACCTCAGCCGACCGGAACGACTGCCATTACAACTAACATGTAAACAACGTGGGCTGTTTTTTTTGTGTGAAATGCGCCAGATATGTATCCAGTAAGGTCACCTTGTGGTAGCGGCCGCTGCACGGCCGACCTTCTGTCTCAAATAAAAGTCCTGCACTCCGACAGGAACAGAGATTTAGTGAGAGCATGATGGGGTTTAGTGGTCGACCATACATATGATGTCATGATAGCCAGTATCTGACACATTTCTGTGCCCACATTTACATTGTAATAGCAGAGTTGTTGCGGGTGGGCGGCTGAGGCTATTGACAGGTGATAAAAATAATTATTGTCAGGTAAGTACTGATAATGTCCCTGTTTTGAGTGCAGTTCTGATGAAATCAGATGTGTAGAATTAGTATACAATATTCAATTTGCCTATGTGAAGGTGTGCAAATCCGGAATATCGCCGGCGTTGGACTTCGAGTAAAATTTGACCAATGATTGTGTATATAAGTAAAGTAAATTATGAATGCACTACAATAGGATAAATTCTGAAAAATACCGCCGGTGTGCGCCACTATTGCCGCCCAATTTGTATCATTCAAGCGTAACCAGACATGGTAGATAATATAGCAAACTACGACGCTAAACCACATACAGGAGGAATGATCATTACATCACTTACAAAAGTTTGTAGAAATACGGTTCCTGAGCAAGACAAAAATATGAATTGCCAGCGACCCGACACCGGTAGCGACACAGAGCACGAGAGAGGGTAGCAAAGGCAGAGGTCAGCGCGCGCGGGGCCCGCTATGCTTCGTGGAACGAGTGAAGAAGAAAACGGCAATCAGCTGACGAGCTAGCAAAAAAGCGGCTACTAAATGTAAGATGCGAACTGTGCCAATACAAAACTGGAGAAAAAATTCACGAAATTGAGTAAATACCGATTTTCAGTAAACAAATTTAAATACAATAAGTACGAATTCTTGCTTCCTTTAACAGGGGTTATCTTTAATGAAGATATTTTTTAATGAAGCGTCAAAGAAAAGTATTTTTCCGACGAGTTAGAGCTGCCATTTTTATGTTTCAAAACCAATGTATGCCCATCATTCATAATCCATCGTTTGACATACTCACTGGACTAGTTAAATATCCAAGGGACCACTGAGAGTGTACCTCATCAAAACGTATAAACTCTGCCAAAATTAGTACATTATGCAGACAATTTTCATTTTCTAACACCAAATTGTTTAATTATAAGAGTAGGTAGGACAGGGACCCGCAATTGCTACGGTACACACTAAGGTCCGGTTTATTTTCTCCTCTAACGTATGTTTGACGGCGAATTAACCCTCGCCCTACGGGAATTTTTTTCACCTTCGCCCTACGGGGGGGGTCCTAAAACGACCCCCTCATGTTACCTTCCAAACCAAGCTACATAGAGCAACACAGTAAGAACCAACATGTTGCCTGTCATGTTTGGAATCTAACGGTATGCAATTTGTATATTTCGGGTCAATGAGTGACCTTCCAGGTCAAGTGAATGACCTCGATCGACCACGTCCAGAACAGCGACTTTGCTCTGTCAGAAAACCTCAAAATGAGAAATTGATAAATGTAAATAAAAAGGCATGTTCCTAGACCAGTTTTGTCTCAGAAATACAGAAAAGGTAATTATATATTCGTATCTGGTCAAAAAGTCCAAAAAAGTTATTAAAAAAATGACGTCATGAATTTCTTACACTTGAGGTGATGGGAGCCATCACTCAGTCAAAAATAGAGATATTTCTTTGAAATTTGGTTTAAGCATTGTCTATACTCAGTTCTCTCACATACATTCCGGTTTTTTAACATCTTTTTTTAAAAAAATTGTGATGATTTTTCAAAAAAAATAATGTTCATTTGTGGGGTCAAAAACCCAAAATATCGCAAATCCGAGAGTGACATTTTAAAGAAAATGACATTTTATATCTTGTTTTACTTGTGTTTGCAATATGCTTCAAAACCTTGTGGTCTACGATTTTTAAAACATTTATCGTTTTTCCACCAACATGACGTCACCAAAACATCATTATTTCCCAATTTTCTCAACCAATTTCAATGAAATTTTTACAGCATACGTATAATTGTTGTATACGTAGCTACTAAAATGTTTAGCATGATGTGCCGGATGTCTACAAAGTTATGCAAGAAAACCCTCAGGGGGGTCGTTTTAGGACCCCCGTAGGGCGAGGGTTAAAGGAAATAGTTAACCTTCAACATTAGTTTTAAACTGGGATAGCAGTTTTGTAGCTCGTGTTGGGAAACCCCTATCTGCAAGTTTTCTTGACTGAAAAGACTCTCCAGCCGAATATATTTGAGTTTTTGGCGAAGGAATGCGGTGCTGGCGAAAGAATGTTGTACTGGTTCTAGTCCGGGCAGAAGCTATACCATCAGCCAATCAGCTTGCAGCTGGTGCTAGCAAGCGAATCGCCGGCCGCCGGTTGGCACATCTCCAATGCGAGTCTATCTTTACGCGACTACTTTCTAATATGATTGGCTGAACCATTTTTTACATTCGCGTGACGTCAGGACTCTGACTCAGAGAGTATGCATATAGTTTTTATAAACAATACAAATGTACGGCCTTCTGTCCTGAATCGGCGCGATATAAGGCCATTTTTGACAATATAAAAATAAATTGTATTAAAAATATAATCAAATCGTATTGGGTAAAAAATTTCAAGGTGAACTATTTACACACTGGACTGTACACACGCCCTGGAGGGCCTCTGATAATTACACGCCCTGGAGGGGGGATTTCGCCCCCCCCCCTATAATCTCGAAAACCACGCAACGTAGCGACAAGCAGAAACCGGTGTTAGATAGGTCGAGACAAGCTCTTTCGAAAGTTTAGGGTATTTTTTAGGCCAGGTTAATATTGAGGTCACCAGAGGTCATCAAAGGTCAGATTTGCGAGTTTTAGAACTTCGCTTCGAACACCCCCAAATATTTCGGGAACTATGATAGCTAGGAACAAACGGGAAAAAGCAATCGAAAGCTCTTGAAAAATTAAATTGCTACAGCCTATAGGTGTCCTTAGATTTGAGCTCAGGTCAATGGTTTAGGCTCCAGAGCAGGGGCGTAGCTTCTCCAGACAAATGGGGGGGGGGGGCTGAGCTGGACAAAAATCGTTTAATGTACCATCACAATTCACAAAATGCAGATTTCTCCCCGGATTTGACCCACTTCTTCGTCAAAGTTGGGGGGGCTGAAGCCCCCAACTGAATAGGAACCTACACCCCTGCTCTAGAGGTCATCAAATGTCAAAAAGGTTATTTTTTGGCAAAACTGTTTTTCGAAAATAACTTGTTACCTAATACAGATAAATAAATACGTTTGACGCCATCGTGTTTTTCTCGTCAAGGAACTTCGAATCATATTCATGTTGATCAGGTTAGGTCAACTGAGAAATTTGACTTCAGGTCAAAGTCAAGTGGTGACTCAATTAGGTCATGTTGCATATTGAGAGACGTGTCACGACGAGACAAACACATTGGTACCGTTTTCACTTCTCTATCTTCATTATGTCGATAGGTATTGACAAAACAGTGTTGGCGATCACGAAATTGACCTGACCTTAGGTCACCGATATCAGAAATCCGAGATTAACAAACTGTAGGTAACTATGACCTTATGAAATCCTGCAAGTTTGAAACCAATCGGCCTAAAACTGTGACTGCGGTACTCCCGCAAGCGTTTTGGAGGTGGGGTCATCACGTGACCTGGTCTGGTGACCTGACCTGAGATGTCCCGAGGTCAATCATTTTAGATAATGTGGGTAGTTACTTTCCCAACAGGTATGCAAAAAATGGCGGCGCACAGCGCCGCCGTTTTTGCGCTATCTTCGAAAAACCGGAGGGGTGGGTGGATTTCGCCCCCCCCCCCCCCCCCACCCCCCCCCCCCCCCACCCCCAGGCGCGTAACCACCACTGGAGTCACTGGGGATCAGTCCCCAGTAACATTTTCGGATTTTAACATTACGCCTATGGGCGTTGCATGGAAAGAATCGAATTCAAAGTGCCTCCGTTCCCATCTACTTTCGGAAGGTGGTTACGCCTTTGCCCCCCTCCCCCCTCCAGGGCGCGTGTTAAGAAACGACCATATATGCATTCAAACCGCATTACTGAGAGCTTCAAATTGATTATTTACGCATTGGCTCACCTTATCCATTGCCTGCTTTTAAAGGAAATAGTTCAGCTTGGAATGTTTTCCCAAACATGATTTGATTATATTTTTTAATACAATTTATTTTTATATTTTCAAAAATGGCCTTATATCGCGCCGATTCAGGACAGAAGGCCGTACATTATTATTGTTCATCAAAACTATATGCATACTCTCTGAGTCAGAGTCCTGACGCCACGCGAATTTAACAAATGGTTCAACCAATGAGATTCGAAAGTAGTCGCGTAACGATAGACTCGCATTAGATATGTGTCAACCGGCGGCCGGCGGTTCGCTTTCTAGCACCAGCAGCAAGCTCAGCCGACTGGTTATTGATTCGACTCTGATTGAATCGATTGGAATCGTGCAATCAAAATCCCTTGAATCAAAGAAGAATCGATTCACCACCGGATTTTTTTGTATTAATGAATCATGATTGAATCAAAGCCCGCATAGAAAAAAGGCTGATTGAATCAAAAAGACTGTGCAATGCTATTTCAATGGTGAGTCAAACGTGATTTGATCCAAAAAAATTGATTCTGTGAATCGGAAAGAATCGTTTCTCAAAATGGTTATCCATGAATCAAACGGTGACTGAATCATTCATATTCCAAAATGAATCGTGATTGAGTCCTTCCAAAAAAGGTGAATCAATAACCAGTCTGGCAAGCTGATTGGCTTATGGTATAGCCTCTGCCCGGGTATAGCCTATAGATGGTATAGCCTCTGCCCTATCCATCACCACATTCCTTCGCCAGCACCGCATTCCTTCGCCAAAAAAAAATCAAATATATTCGGCTAGAGAGTCTTCTCAGTCAAGAAAACTTGCAGATATAGGTTTCCCAACACGGGCTACAAATCTGCTATCTCAGTTTAAAACTAATGTTGAAGGTGAACTATTTCCTTCAACACGCTCAACACGCGCCCTGGAGGGCCTCTGATAATTACACGCCCTGGAGGGGGGGGGGGGGTCACTCCCCCCCCCCCCCCCCACTATGATCTCGAAAACCACGCAACATAGCGACAACCAGAAAACGACGTTAGATAGCTCGAGACAAGCTCTTTCGAAAGTGTTTCTTTCATTTTTTTTTATCAGGCCAATATTGAGGTCACCAGAGCTAGTCAAGGGTCATATTTTCAAGTTTAAGAACTTCGCTTCGAACACCCCAAATATGTCGGGAACTATGACAGCTAGCAGCAAACAAAAAAAAAACGCAATCGAAAGCTCTTGCAAAAATGCAATCGACATATGTGTCCTCAGATTTGAACTCAGTTCAATGGTTTAGGCTCCAGAGGTCATCAAATGTCAAAAAGGTGATTTTTTTGCAAAACTGTTTTTCGCAAATCACTTTTTACATAATAAAGATAAAGCAATAGTTTTTTGCCATCGTGTTTGTCTCGTCAAGGCACTTCGAATCATATATTCATGGTGACCAGGCTAGGTCACCATGAATTAGGTCAACTGAAAAATTTGACCTCAGGTCAAGATCAAGTGGTGACCCAAGTTGGTCATCATCATCATTCATCATTTATTTCTTAGGACTTCCACCATTCATGGCTCTTCCAGTCTAGCGTCATTACAATACACACAGACACGCCCGTCGCCCACACCCGCACACACATACACACGCAAACATGCACACATATACCTACATACATTCGCCAAGGATAAACAGCTGTAAAGGCTCCTAAAACCTAAATATAAAAGAACATATACAAATTTCACGCTGTTGTATCAGTTAAAATCCAATTTCTCGCACACTTCCGGCATCCCGCTGCCGTGCGGGTATCTTTAACATGAGCAGGAGCCAAATTCCACTGCTTGGTTGCGCGGTAGTTAAAGTAACGTCTCGCGTGCTCGGTGCGAACCCGGGGTAACTGCAACGCGCCTGCCCGCACAGCTCGAGTATCCCGTTCAGAAATCTCCCCGCGCGATATACAAAACTCCCGCACAGGCTGACTGGTGCGTGGGGGGAGTTCAGAAGGAAGAGCATTCTCGACAGGTCACATTCGCTGATCAGTTGGTCGACACTTGGCCATTTGAGCTCGTTTAAAAGCTGTGTCACATGTGTCAATCTGCGAACACCAAATACGACCTGTGCACAATGGTTAATCACTTTTTGAACGCGACGTCGCTGCGTCTTGCCACATCCAGCCCAAGCAGATAAACAGTATGACAAGCGTGGGAACACGCGTCTCGACTATCAATTTCTTCACTTCTTTTGGCAGCCGTTTTGCGAGTTTGGACAACCCCCAAGAGTTGCATAACTGCGACGTATTACTAATGAAACGTGATCATCAAAAGTGAGACCACCGTCTACGATCACCTCTAAAATCTTAACGTTAGCAGAACGCTTGATTTTGGCCTCACCAAACTGAACTTCAAAATTTGATAGAGCACGCCTCTGTCTATGCTTTATCAAGGCAAGCTCAGTTTTGACTGGATTATTTTTTAGGCTATTCTCAATGAACCACCGCTGAGCCTTTTCCGTTGTAGATTGAACCTGAGCTTGGAGCTGCAAAAGGTTGTCAGGGGTGCCTCTGTGAAGAAATTGAACGTCGTCCCCGAACATTACAATTTTCGAATCAAAGAATCAATATTAAGTCATTGGTAAAAAGTAAAAAATAAAATTGGCCCCAGTAATGGCCCCTGTAAAACTCCGTGAGTGATCGGAAAAGTATTTTGCCCTCCTTTGACCTGAACACGTCCACTCAACCAATCCTCGAACCAATGACCATCTATGCCATACCAGCCTAGCCTGCTTAGCAGCCGGGGGTGTCTGACGCTGTCGAACGCCTTGGACGTGTCAACTGTCGTAAGACAGCCGACTAGACCGCTGTCCAGGCCGCCCATCAAGTATCCGACCGTGCAACAAGTCATTCGGTTCCCCGCCCCGGAGGGAGGTGGTTCTCCTCCCCACCCGCGGCGGCATATAGCTATAGGCTGGACTACGGGGTGGGCGAGAATCACTCCCCTCCCCACCCCCACCCCCCCCCCCACCCAAAAAAAAGAAGAAAAAAAAGTATCCGACCGCATCCAACACCGCCGACTCCGTAGAACGCCCGGGTTTGAACCCATGCTGTGCATCACTCACACTCACAACAGCCCTGGAGACCTTTTTCTCAAAGGGTCTCACAAAATACCTTTTAAAGAATGAGAGAAGCGTGTGGATTCTCGCCAAAATATTAAAAGGGTATTCGAGACGCAAAAGGACGGACCAAAGGACTCATCGAGACTCTTTACGCTTAACACGAGACTTTTAAACGGTGTCGGCAGAGAATCCATACGTCACAAAGTTCCCGGATGTAAGTGAGACCCTAGATGGTTATCAAAGAATGACGCAGGGTGTCCTTGGAGTCCTTTTTGGGAATTCGCGCGGGAAAATGTTGCAAGCGCGGCCGCCATGAGCAATTCAGCTTCTCGCTCTTGGTTGCGGTCGGGATCAGGATGCGCTGATATCCGTTTGAATGGTAAGTAGATACCTTTAAATTGCTGTTTAGTGTTTAGTGCTGTTCAATTGATGTTAACTATGACATTTCTGTCTTGACTCGCAATAAACATTTTCGATTGGTGTGTAAAACTTGAACTGAATCAGAATGGCAAATGCCTGAAATGAAGAAAACCTCTAGCTTGATTGAGCTGTGCTGTTTGGTCTGTTTGCCACCAAGTTGGTTCCTAAATTATAACATACAAGTATAGGTAGGAAAGCCTAACTCCCAAGGGCCAGGGGTATATACCTACCTTTAGCCTTTAGCTACCTCTGTAAATGGGCTTTGCCATGTGCAGTCATACAGTGATATCTCAAGCATTTGTTTATTTAACAGAACAGTGGCACTTCAATGTAGGGTGGGGTTAATTGCCTTAATGCCTAACATGTCGCATCACCAAACATTTTAATGCTGCTCATGATGTTCCACATCAGTGATCAGTATTCAAGGGTGCACCACGCTCTAAAAGTTGGGGTGGGGGGATGGAGGCCTTCTGAAGTCAATTCTTTCCATGCAACGGCCATAGGCGTAATGTTAAAAATCCAAAAAGTTAAAGGGAGTGTGTCTACTCACATCGGCCATATGGAGTTAGGCACATGGGATTGTAGAGCAGATTTTTCTGAATTAATCCATATCTGAATTTCTCCAGTATAACCCTAGTTGCTGAGATATTCTGTTTATACCAGCAGAGGGCTGTAAGACCAAAGTTACCGGGTTTCCCCCAGCCTACATCCACCACTAGAATTTGATGCAAACTTGCCAACGTATTGATAGCGTAAACCAATCACATTTTGACAAAACAGCTCGTGAGCGCTGATAGCAGCTTTCGAACAGAGCCCCGGTTCTGCTTCGACTGTGTGTATATAATAACCGTATTGCTGATTGTCTTACGTGCGCCAATTTCGTTTCGTGTTCGCCTTCACCATAGTGAAAATAACTTCATCGATATTTATACCGAAGTAAGTCGAAACAATTAAAGCGAAATTGCAATTATCGGAGGCTTATATATGAATTTTATCGCATTAAAACGTGATAACAACTGCTACTTGTCGTAGGAAAAATGCTTTTGGCAATACAAAACAGTAAACACACTCCCTTTAAGGGGAACACGTCCCCCTGTAGCGGAGCCCATGGTGATAATCAAGCGATTCACCGCACAAATAATAGATGCTTCCCACTAATTTAGGTGTCATTCGATAGAGAATAGCCTAAATAGCATATATGCATGCACCCATCACAATCTAACAACAAGAAACACTTAAAATACAAATATTTAAGAAACTCACCGGAGCTTCCAACTTCTGACGACAACAGTGGCAGTTGTTTATCATACACAAGGTTTGGAAGTCAGCTTTTGATCTTGGATGGCGATTGGCAAGTTTATACAAATGACGTCACAAGTGCTGATTACCAGATTTTTTAAATATTAGGAGGCTGACCCAATCTCCATCACGTTCACATGAAAGCGCCCCGAGCATAGCGCAGCGTTCTCGTCAAGTTTAAAAAAGATAAGTCGACCCAATGTCACGCAGCGAGCGGAGCAAGCATTCAAATCTATCACCCAGCTAATCCTAAAAAATGAAAAAAACACTTATGATGTCATAAAGGATACAATTCACATCGCCACAATTTGTTTACATTCAATCAAGGCCATTCATTCTTCAGTTGTCAGTTGCGCCGGAAACGTGCTGGTCTGCGTTGTTATCTCTGGTTAGTTTTTAAAATAATCTTGTTTTTAATTTGTCTAGGTTTTATGTTATGCTGTGTGAATGCATACATACTATTAAGGAAATTCTCTATCAAATAATGACATCTATAATAACGGGAATGAGTAACAAAAAATAGGTGAGGTGAATCGCTTGATTCCCACTGAGCCCATGTCAGTAACTATTGTCTGCATCATGTGTAGTTTGAAGACGTTCAGTGATAGAATAGATTCAGAGTTAAAGGGAATAGTCCACCTTTAACATGGGGTTTTGATCTGAGATAGCAGAATTGTATCTTGACTATAGTAATTAGTAACCACATGATATAAGCCTCATTTGTACCAAAATGCTACCTAGACACCTCTAGAGAAGAGTTTGTTTTGAATTGGCAGGTTTTTGCCAGATGGTCGGTGTTGAGTGTTTTGCCAGGTGCACTGGTTATCTAAGATGCCCTCTGACATTGGATCCCTTGGCAGCGGTGCCAACACCTGAGCATCCCGCCCGGTCTGTCAGAGGCTGTCATTCTTTCAAGGTCGACACTTCCCTTTAAGGCAGTTTACCCTACCTAGTACCTACCTACATTTGTTGGCATCTGTGAGGTAGGGTAAACAATGTTATAATTTTTAACTTGCTCTTATTGAAAACTTGACATGCTATTGGCAATTAAGTGTGTCAGTATTGCCTATGCATCTTCCATAGAATGTTGGGTAATCATAAAGCAGGCGTCACAGGAGCTTCCATATGTTGCAGCGTAGAAGTCTCTAACATGGTTGTAGGTTGTAGGTTGTAGGTTGGGTTCGGTTAGGTTCGGTTAGGTTCGGTTAGGTTAATAGGTTAGATATATATATGGAAACTCCTGTGATGCCTGCTTTATGATTACCAAATGTTTAGACCGTGTCAAAGTTAGATTAAGTGGACTTCAATTATGTGCCTATATGAGTATTACAATATTTGTACTTCAGCTATTTTTAGTTTTAGCAATCTTGTTTTTATTTTCTGGCTGGGCTACACTTTCTAACAATGTTAATATCACTTTCACATGGTTGAAAATTGAAATGACAGTCATCAATGCAATGTTGAAAGTCTGCTTCTCTAACTGTCTCTGTCTTCAGACTTAACATGCTATTGACACTATGGGCCTCTTCTTGTCACTCCTCCAGCCTCCTCAAAGCTCTTCCAACCTCCTCAAAGTGTTTCCATGGCTCCTCCAAACCTCATTGAAGCTCCTCTGAAGCGGGCAAAGCCTGAGTCGAGGCTCAAAAAGATCCGAAAGTCAGGGGCCAGCACTGGCACAGGCCCAGCACATCTGTTGGTAAGCCCAGCAAAAAGCCCAGCTATTATCCTGGAGCTATAAAAGCCCAGCACCAAGCCCAGCAGTGTATCCCTTCAACACTAGGTTGTCTGTGCTGAGCCCAGCATGCAGCGTCCCAAAATTTGTCAATTTGGGTGGGAAATGACACCCAAATGTGAATAATTTTCCACTCTCACTTCCCATTTAGGAGTGAATTTTCCACTCCCAAATTATGAATTGTGGTTTCTGACATAAATATTGACTAAAAATACATTATTTCAACGAAAACTACTGCTTTTCAGATTCAAAACAAATCAATATTGCACCATTTTCTACATAATTTTCCACTCTCATGGTCTTTTTTGGCTCGGATTTTCCACTCTGACACCCGAACAAAAATGGAATTTTGGGACACTGCCAGCATGAGCCCAGCAAGATCGAGTTCAGACCGAGTTGAGACCCACAGAATCTGGCCGCCGGGCCTGAATCTGGGCCCAGCGCTGGGCCGCTGGGCTCCAATTTTGCATCTCTAGCTCAAACCTCCTCCAACTTCCTCTGTAATGAAAAGTAGTTTTTTTTGGAGGAGGTTGCTTGTAAACATGAGTGACTCAGTTTATGCATATTCTATTTTCATGTTTATTTCAATAACTTAAATATTTGAAGGTAACTGGAGAAATAAGTGAGCTGAATAATTTTGATTCTTCATTTTTTCTCAGATACCAATACCTATATTTGGATAGGATATACTGCCCAAATCCGAAGTTTTCATCCTACTCACCATTCTGGCAATACTGATGAGTATTGTCGCAGGAGTTTGGGTTTGGGATAGTAGGATATGTTCGGAGTAATTTCAATAATTGTCAGTGAGTCAGGCAGTGTTTGAGTTTTCCTTTGGGATGGTCCTAATAAATATGGACCAGAGGCCGGTCTAGCAAAATTGTGAATACTTCAGTGGAGTGAATCATAAAATATTGACCAATGAGGAACCTCAGATGCATATGGCACCCATGATCTGATACTTTTGATGGGTCAATATTTTATGATTTCACTCTACAACCCAATAGATAATATTTTTGGTGAAACCAGTCTCCGGTCCCGGAGAGCAAAATGATTCATAGGTTAAGAACAGTATGATTTACACTGAGCAATAGCACTGTCTGTAAATCACACCAGTGTGTGGGGTTTAACCCTCGCACCGACGGGGGTCTGAGCCAACTTAGAACCGACGGGGGGGGGGGGCGGATATCCCCCCCCCCCAGAAATCTCGGAAACTACGCAACGCATCGACAAACGGAAAAAAGCAATAGATAGCTCTCGTAAAGTTCTATCCAAATTAGAAAGGTCATTTTAATGTCAGGTCAAAGTTGGGGTCACCAGAGGTCATTCAAGGTCAAATTTTCCCGTTTTCGTCAAATTTTCCCAGAAATCGCTCGATATCTCGGGAATTATGATAGCTAAGAAGAAACCGAAAAAAGCAATCGATAGCTCTTGAAACGCTCCAGTAACGTTTTGTCGTCAGATTTGAGCTCAGCTCAATAGTTGAGGCTCCAAAGGTCATCAAAATCAAAATGGCGGTTTTCTCGGGAAATGTTTTTTCGCGAATAACTTTTTCGTTATCAATGATAGAGCATTGATTTTGACACCATCGTGTTTCTCTCGTCAAGGCGCAACGAAACATATACATAATGACCTTGGAAGGTCAATTTCAAAATTTGACCTCAGGTCAAGGTCACATGGTGACCCAAGTAGGTCATATTGCATATCAGTCGATGCGACTTGATGAGACAAACGCATTGGTGCCATTTTGGCGTTTCTATCTCATCTATCAAAAGTTATTGGCAACAAACTATTGGTGACCTGGGGTGACCTCAAATGACCTTTACATGGGCCACTTATCAAAATTTACACCTGGGCCATCCATAATGACCTATTTTGACATGCTTCTGAATCAATTGGACTGATCTAGTGCGTACAAGAATATTTTGAATTTTCCCCCATTGGCTTATAATGGGCAGGACACGAAATTGACCTGACCTGAGGTCACCGTTATCAAAAATCCGAGATACAGGTATTGTAGATACCTATGACCTGATTACATTCTGTGAGTTTCAAACTGTTTGGTCAACCACTGTGGCTTTGGCATGATGACAAACCTTCACAAAAGTGATTTGAGGTCAGGTCATTTAATGTGACCTGACGACTTGACCTTGAAAGCTATGAAGTCAAAACCTACACACTATATGTAAAATTGATGTGTGAATAGTTATACCAAATTTGGCGGCGCTACGCGCCGCCTTTTTTTCGCTATGCACAAAAAACCTCTGGGGGGGGGGGGTTGATATCCGCCCCCCCCCCCCGTCGGTGCGAGGGTTAAAGGGAGTGTGTCTACTGTTTTGTATCGCCAAAAACATTTTTCCTACGATAAGTAGCAGTTGTTATCACGTTTGAATGCGATAAAATTAATATATAGGCCTCCGATAATTGAAATTTCGCTTAAATTGTTTCAACTTACTGCGGTATAAATATCGACGAAGTTGTTTTCACTATAAACACGAAATCGAAATTGGCGCACTTAAGACAATCAGCAATACGGTTATTGTATACAAACAGTCGAAGCAGAACCGGGGCTCTGTTCGAAAGCTCCAATCAGCGCTCACGAGCTTTTTTATCGAAATGTGATTGGTTTCGCTATCGATACGTTGGTAAGTTTGCATCAAATTCTAGTGGTGGATGTAGGCTGGTGGAAACCCGGTAACTTTTGTCTGCTTACTGGCTTCAGCCCTCTGCTGGGGTAAACGGAATATCTCGGCAACTAGGGTTATACTGGAGAAATGCAGCTATGGATTAATTCAGAAAAATCTGCTCTACAATCCCATGTGCCTAACTCCATATGACCAATGTGAGTAGACACACTCCCTTTAAACATCAAGACAATGTTGGATATGTAAACCCTTAGGTCAGTGGCGGGCTCTGAATAATATTTTCAGCCACTCAACTTTGAAAGGGTGGTGATTATCAGTATGGCAAATATGGCTCACTTTGTAGCACATTGCTCTGTGTATAGCATTTTGGGGATTATTGAGGTAACTTTTGGGACTTTGGCAATTCCAAATTGTGACCATTTTACCTACAGTTTGTTTCAATTCTACATACCTTTAAAGCAATGAAATTTAATGAACTAGAATACCTACCTAATGACATCTTCATTACCACTGACTGCTAACTTCCTTTATTTTGCAGACATTCCAGTGTGAGTTCTGTTCACACGAAGTGCGAAGTCTGCGTGCACTCTCCAAGCATTTGAAACAACATTCTACAGGGAAGACTGTGTTCCACTGTGTTCAATGTAAGCGTCCTTTTTTATCATTAAGGTATTGGCGGCAGCATGTTGAGAGTTGTAACTTTAAACGGCAGAGGGAGCACTACCTAGACAGCAGTGTTGCGGTCAATGTACCTACTGTTAATGTGTCCGATGATGTGTCAAAGGCTGCATCCACTAGTGTGACTGGCATAGAATGTTTGCCATCATCCGCAGTTGCGTCCCCGAGTACAAGTAGCCATGAGCATCCATCTGCACATTCAAAGCCTGTGCTAGATTTTATTGTTAGGCTGCATACTGAGCATAGGGTTAAGCCCGATACCTGTTCTGCTGTAGCCATATTTTTGCATGAATCTTGTGTAAAAGCTGCTAAGGAATCAAGACAAAATCCTGACACTGATATCCATTCATTGCCTATTGTGCAAGAGTGTTCCAGCGCTGTAGGCCATCGTGTCGTAGAGTCATTCTGTCATAGGTCGAAGTCGCTAGTGAAGGCCACTACCGTGTCCCTTGGCACTACCCTTGCTGGTGTTCCGAAGACATATCAGTACATTCCACTTATTGCCACTCTACAAGAGTTATTAAAACACAAGGCGCTCATAGAAGCCTACTTGAATGTGAATACATTGCAAAGTGACACATGTGTTATTGGGGACTTGCACACAGGTTCTTTGCATGTGTCACACAGAGATAAGCTACAGCTCATCCTGTATATTGACGACTTCCAAGTGTCCAATCCACTAGGGAACAAAGTTGGAACTTACAAATTAACTGGTATCTACTTTGCTCTTGGCTACCCACGCTATAGATCAAGGAAAAGACACATATTTCTGCTTGCTTTGATACGATCAAGTGTGTTCAAAGATCACAGAACACAGGTTATTGGAAAGATTACCAGTGATTTAAAGTACTTGGAAGAGTCAGGGCTTGAGGTGGAGTACAATGGTGTTTCTTTTCCCCTAAAATGTCGTTTAGCATGCGTTTGTGCTGACAATTTGGGTGCTCACAGTCTAGCAGGATACACAGAGAGTTTTTATAAGTCAGCAAGGATTTGCCGGTTTTGCACTGCTGACAGCACAGATCTGCAGCATAAGTTTGAGGTTCAAAAGTTTACATTGCGGACAAAAGAAAGTTATGAGAGGGAAATCTGTGGTTTGAAGTTGAACAACTTTAGCAAAGAATCTTGCTTAAGAACTGGTATAAATAGTCCTTGTGAGCTGACAGGTCTGCAGTCATTTCACATTGTTGACGGTCTGCCGAGCGACTTAGCCCATGACATTTACGAAGGCGCAGCTTCTCTCGTGCTGTCTGCTGTATTGACAGCCTGCGTTAAGAAAAAGTTATTTTCTGTTGAAAATCTTAACTTGTGCATTGATACGTTCGCCTTCACGAACCTAGATAAAGTAAACAGGCCACAACGGCTACGCTGGAAAGGTGGCAAGATTGTATCAAAACAAACTGCCAAAGAGTCTTCCAATCTACTGAAACTGATTCCTCTACTGATTGGGTCTCGGGTCCCTCCAGCGACGCCGGAGTGGGACATTCTTACACGTTACGTAGCTCTTGTCAGGGAGTTCATATCTCCACGCATTGCCCGGTCTGCGCTTGAACACATTCAGCATCAAACAGAACAGTGGTTGAATGACTTCCATGTACTGTTCCCGGAGGTTCGCATCACCCCCAAACTGCATTATATGCTACATTACACCGGGCAAGTACACAAACATGGTGCTCTCGTGCATTGCAACACCCTTCGCTTTGAGAGCAAACACCAAGAGCTAAAGTCATATGCTCGGGAAAGCAAAAACTTCATAAATATATGCAAAACGGTTGCAAAGAAACACCAAGAACAGCTCTGTGTAAAACTGATGTCGCCGGACTTCTTCAGTCTCAAAAGTGTCGCGTTGAAAGGAGCGAGGAAGGCATGTGTTCGAGGCATACATTATGCTGCTGCTGATGTGCTGGTGTACAGTCAGAATGGAGCGATCCGCTTCGCTAGGATTCGTTGTGTTGAAGAGGATGGTGGCTGTGTGTTTTTCCACTGTGATGACCTAGAATGTGTCGAACTGAACGCGCATGTGCAGGCATACGTTGTTAGGGCTAGTGGACATGATATCCGACTAAAGCTGAGTGATCTCGTATACGAAAAGCCGATGAGCATGTATTTCGGCATGTACGTCATCCCAAACCACCAATTCTACTTCTAGAAACTCTGTCGCCATGCCAAAGTACCTGGTATCATTCAATGGGCGGACAAAAGTGTGCCGACTGGAGCGAAAAAGTGACTTTCTAAAATGGTGCCAGGACTCATTTGACATGGGTGGGGCAACAGACCTGGAAGTGGGTTACGTTGACGAAGACTTTCCTGACACGGTGGTCCGAGTTGACGATATTCACGAGCTGCCAGAGAAGGCGGAGGTAAGGCTCTTCGCCACCTCATCCCGCCCAGTTCCCGGCCTGCCCGAACCGAATCATCCCGTGTCCGAAGCCGCCGGAGAACCAGCTCCCGAACCGTACCCCGTGTCCGATGAACCAGCTCCCGACCATAACCTTTCTGCGGCGAGTGATCCGATGCCCAGCACCAGCAGCACCAGTCACAGCCTCGCGTCCATGGAGACGGTGCCTGTCGATCCGGAAATTTCTCTGCTGGATTCATCTGATGCTGACATTCACGCTTCTAGCGACATTGAGGTAACTAAATGTCTTTATTATGGTATCAAATTGGCTGAAGTAAAGCAAGCTGAGCTGATGATGATTTTTTAGTTGTCTGATATTAGTTCCGTACGGGGGCGTCACGATCAGTTGGTGAGCGTTTGCTGCGGGATCCTTTGTTTATTTATTAGGTTTGGTTCCAGCGCTTATAGGAAGGCGGTCTGAGAGACGCAGAGTGACACAATATGCACATAGTAAATTTCGTAATCACCCCTTGCCCCTCCACCACCACCACTGAACGCTTTGTGAACTCTACCGGTTTATTAACGCGCGGGTGAACTGATGCATGTCACATTTGTTCAAGGAGTGCACTGGCATTATCTCCCTTGATGACGTCGAGACGCAGTTGTCGCCGGGGTTACGCCAGGCGTTGCAGAGCAGTCACCCCATCTCTAATCAGCAGTGGACGGAGCTGGTGAACGCGATTTACGCCCGATGCATCACGAAAAGCTTGTAAGTTTGTTTTTCTGACTTCATTGATTTGCTCAATGTTTCTCAGATGTTCCGTTTTTTATTTCAACAGGAAAAATGTGTAATGCTGTTAGGCTTTAGCTCTAACTGCACCCACTTTCATACTACTTTGAGCCGATTGGGGTGGGGATGAGGGAACTATATGTTCTGTTGAAGTTTTATGGTCCTTATTTGGTGGGTCTTCTACATAGCCTTTACAATATTTACTGGGCATGGTAGTGGTGGAGTTGCGCACGCGGCTGAGTCGAGGGCGGCGCCACCGGCTCCGGCTGGACGAAGCGCCGCCTCCTTCGCCACCGACTGATCACTAAGGAGTGGTTCTACGCCGGTCACGCGTCGCTGCTGGAGAAGCGGACGATGGAGGTGATGGAGCCAAAGCCGGATCCGGATAAGTCGCCCTGCCTGGGGTCGGAGTTCGTGGCATGTAGCCACAGACGGTGCTGCCTGTCCTGCTAATGAGAGAGACCACCTGACTGACAGCCGCTTTTTGCCTGCAACTATGCTCTCGGGGCACCGAATAACTCAAAATCCTTGCTGCTTTCTTTCGTTCCAGCTACCCCAGCAGAGCTCAGTATAACAAACTAGCCATGGGGCTAATCGACAAGTACGGCAAAACCGTCCAGTACCGTCCAACCCTGCAAGAGAGCGTGGTTAGTTATTTCTTTCTTCCTTGTCTTATTTAATGTCAAGTCGTGGCATAATTATGTGAAAATTTAATTAGCTATTTGCTGTTTTAAAGATATGTAATATTGTCTTAACTCCATCGTCTTTTTCTCTGGTTTCAATGTTCTCTTTTTCATTATTGGCTTAAATAAGTACTAATTACGCTCTTTTATGATATGTACATGATATTGCGGATTCCTTGTTTTATGTTTAAAGAAATCGCTGTGCGCGCACGCAGTCACGCGCGACACACATACATACAGCTTGTCTCTTCTCACTGTTGAAGTGTCAACACCAAGTATAGGCTACTTAAGTGTACTATATGCCTTCTTCTTTGAATGTCTTTTCAGGAGAAAATTAAATTGAAGCTCCGTCAGAAGTTCAAGAACGAGCGCTACCGCGAAACGACAAGTGACACGCTGTGCGCTGAAAGGAAGAAGAAGGCCGTGAAAACTGGAGGGACGGCAAGAAGCTGCCGTGGTCTGCCAAACTACATGCCAAGGACACCTGGGCCGACAAACGACGATGTCCTGGGTGAGATAATTAACACAAGTTTGTTTTTGCGTCTGTTATATACATATGTGTTGTCGACTTCCACAGACTCGCTCGTCTTTCTGTAGGAATTATTGATGGATTCGTAACCGCAAATATAGTACCGCCCTGCCTGGCACCATAGTCCCCATATACTGCATATATAAGGTTGAATTTCTAACAGCTAACAATTTTGTATCTTCACCAGGTCTCGAATCCCTCAGAAAAGGGTGGCTACAGGGGTCCGAGGCTGACGATGTCAAAAAGGCTACATTCGCCGAAAGACGCCGACTGATCGTCAGCATGCGACTTCCACTGTCCCGACTCTTGGAGAAGATGCCATGGCTGTTCTGTGAGCAGGAGGTAAGAAGCGTTTCTCCCGGTATTTAAGTTGATTCGTTAAAAGTATGCGTCATGCTCATCGTCAATCGCCTTGGTAGGCAACTGTTTGGTGTACAAATGCAGGCCGAGATGTGCACCTGACGGCTGACAGTGTGCGAACTGTACACTGTGCAATATGTTTAGTACCCTGTAACTGCTTCACTCGCATCGTAGTAGCACTATGAAACACACTTGATAACACTCTAATCGACATATATACTGGAGTTTGAGTTGGAGGACTCGTTTATTTTCCTGGAGGAGGACTGTAACTGGAGGACTCGTTTGTTTTTCCGATTCGTTTTGGGGCATCGCCTACCATCCGCGTTTTTTTCATGAATAACTCGTATTTATCGGCGTATCGCGGTGAAATTTGTAATATCCTACTATTGTTCAATTTTACACTTATATTTACAATTTCGAAACCGTCACCCAAATAACACTTGGCATTTGGCCTTTTCCTCAAAGTCATGTCATGCGCAAATTGCGTTCCATTGCATATCAATGCTTATAACACGCGCGCTTCCGATTTGTGTTCTTCAGAAGTAAAGAGAAACAAATGTAACTCTGTAACCCTTATAGTTTCCACTGACGTCAATAGTAATACCCTCCAAAGGTCAACCAATGTCATTGACCTCGGATGACGTTGTTTTATCTCTAGCGCCTTCTAAGTTATTTGTATGTGCTGATTTTGAATTTCCCATTCGGTTCAAATGAGGTCATGGTCGATTACAGGTCAACCGAGGTCATTGACCTCAGATGACCCGTTTCGTGTCGTCCCGTGTCAGTGTTGATAGGACCACTGTTTGTCGTTATATCCCCGGGATTGCGCCCGTGATTGACGCATTTTTTTCGGGGGTTTCACTTCAGATTTTTAGCGTGTTCATGTAATGGGAAAAAGTCGGTTTTGCAGCTCGCGCCAAGCGCTCGTAATGCACCCAAACGACTCGGTTCTTCGACACTGCACTGGACTGATATTTGTTATCTAGATAATGTGAAAATTTCGTACCTCTACTCGCAGCGGTTCGGGCTGTAGGTGATCCCAATCGACACCACTGCACACTGCACATTGTGCGGGCAGACAGCCGGACATCATCACAGACAGACGTACGCGTACTAATTTAGTGAATTATATATGTACTGTACAGATAGCGACTGGTGGACGGATTGAGCCTTTTATTCGAAAAAGCTGCATTCTCATTCTCTTCGTGTCATGGATCTTAGCTGTTTGTTCGTTACATGATTTAATTGCTTTCTCAGATGTGGAACGAGTTTGCTCGGATTTCCGGAAGTCGGGGCACTCAGGAGCGGTGCCAAGAGAACTGGACGCGAGTGCTGGACGCTGTCCGCTCCAGGGTGTCAGTTCGCCACGCTGGTGGCCCAGATGAAGTCACAGGTATGTACCTACCTGCTTGATACGAAACACGAGGATGTTGAATAGGAGGAAGATCTTGTAAAAATTATAATGTTTGCTTCCTCCCAATTGATGCAATATTTTATCAACTTGTCGACGTGCCAAACATGATATAGCAGCACTCTTCAGATAGTACATATCATGTTCTCATGTAGGTATTGTCTGATAGGTACTGCGCACAAAAACATAATTTGCATCTGGTTTGCATTTTCAATCGTATCCATGATTTTAATTAATTTAATATTTGTGTTGTTGTTTATATTGGAGAATATGCGCATTAGGGCGGGTCGTTTTGACCACTTTTGCTTTGATTTTTCGGGACCACCTGGTTTCTGGTGCATTCGGACTCGCTGATTCCGAATCTGGCATTCAAAATGGGATTTTCCCATTTTCTTTGCCCGCGCATGCGCACTGAAGTTTTTGGAAAAGTGATTAATTGTGACTTCTTAAGTCTCCAAGGCCCCGGTCACAGGGATTAGCAATAAAAATGACTATCGTCATGTAGAACAACTAAAAAGCTATAAGCCTGCACAAACCGCATGTTTCTCGGTCCTTCCCTTCTCAAGTTATAGGCTTTCAAAACAATAGCTTTTCCTCCGGCCTCCAGCGCCTGCCACTAATTGGCAGACACGTTGGAGCCGAAATACATTTCGGCAAGCGTACCGATTTGTAGGCTTCGGGTGCATGTTCTACTGTTCAGTGTGCCAGATGATCTAAAATCCTCTTTGAGAGGATTTTAGGACATTAGAGATGCAAATTCATCTAAAATCGTACCAGCTTGGAGTGATTTTGGGATTTAGGGTTAGATGAAGTGATTGGATTAAAAAGAAATACAAATACTAATGGGTGCGAGTGTGGGGAGATAACAAGGTAAAAAAATAGGCGCACCGGGGAGAAGAAGTCACCGGGAGTGCGCGTGGGGGGGGGGGGGGGCGTCACCTGGGCGGGAGGCGCTGACAGGCAGAAGTGAGAGAATGGGATGCGAATGGCATATCAACGTCCGAGGTCCAAAGAGGACGTTATGCCTAGAACCCCAGAAGGTACGCATGCCACCAGCAGCTTGGGTACTTAAATGGAGGTGCAATTGAAATAGATATGCATTGAAGATGCTAATTTAGCTCAAAGTTGTCCCGCCTTTTAAACTATAGCAACATCACAGTAGATGAAACGATATATGTATGGACGATGCTGTGGATACTACAACTGTTTGAAAATCGTCAATGAGGACAAACAATGTCGCATATTCAGAACCGCAGTCTATTCGTCCAAGGTCGTTCTACCTATCATCAACATCATATCAGGTCGTTCCATTTTTACCTAGCGCCTACTGCCGCTGGCGAAAGGCTAACTTATTAAGCGCCTTGCCATCTTGGCGATCGGCACCGGCGACAGTGGCAACTGAGTCAGTAGTAAGTTTAACGGCTCTCTGTGGATTGGGTGTGTGCCGGAATTCCAGTCCGGAGAGGCAACTCCACCAGTTCCTCCAGCTGGCTGTGTGTCAGCCGGCTGACGTAGGGCGGCTCGACGTTGCCTGTCTGACAGGCGCCCTCCATGTTGTGGTACAGTTCTCGGTAGCTGGCTGCACTGCAGTTCACCTCCTTCGGCAGCACCCGGTAGCGCCGCACAGAGGTGCCGCCAGCGCGATGTCTCGAGGTGCCACCTGTGCGCTGCATTGAGACGTTGGTCACCCACTGCTCGAGGACACCACCTGCACACTGCTGAGAGCCGCCGCCCGCGTGTTGCGCAGAGGCGTCGGTCGTGCGCTTCCCAAGTACACCTGCGGCACGCTGCTGACAGACGCTGTCAGCGCGCTGCTGGGAGGCGCCGGCGGCGCGCTGCTGAGAGGCCCTGGTCGCGCGCTGCTCAGAAGTGCTGGCAGCGCACTGCTGGGAAGCGACGGCGGCGCGCTGCTAGGAGGCGCTGGCCGTGCGCTGCTGGGAGGCGCTGACAGCGCGCTGCTGAGAGGCGCCGGCGGCGCGCTGCTGAGAGGCGCCGGCGGCGCGCTGCTGAGAGGCCCTAGTCGCACGCTGTTCAGAAGTGCTGTCAGTGCGCTGCTGGGAAGCGACTGCGGCGCTCTGCTGAGAATCAGCGCGCTGTCAGCGCCTCCCAGCAGCGCGCCGCCGGTGTTTCTGGACAGCGCACGGCCAGCGCCTCTCAGCAGCGCGCCGCCGTCGCTTCCCAGCAGTGCGCTGCCAGCACTTCTGAGCAGCGCGCGACCAGGGCCTCTCAGCAGCGCGCCGCCGGCGCCTTCCAGCAGCGCGCTGAGAGCGTCTGTCAGCAGCGTGCCGCAGGTGTACTTGGGAAGCGCACGGCCGACGACTTTGCGCAACGCGCGGGCGGCGGCTCTCAGCAGTGTGCAGGTGGTGTCCTCGAGCAGTGGGCGACCAACGTCTCAATGCAGCGCACAGGTGGCACCTCGAGACATCGCGCTGGCGGCACCTCTGTGCGGCGCTACCGGGTGCTGCCGAAGGAGGTGAACTGCAGTGCAGCCAGCTACCGAGAACTGTACCACAACATGGAGGGCGCCGGTCAGACAGGCAACGTCGAGCCGCCCTACGTCAGCCGGCTGACACTCATCCAGCTGGAGGAACTGGTGGAGTTGCCTCTCCGAACTGGAATTCCGGCACACACCCAATCCACAGAGAGAGCCGTTAAACTTACTACTGACTCAGTTGCCACTGTCGCCGGCGCCGATCGCCAAGATGGCAAGGCGTTTAATAAGTTAGCCTTTCGCCAGCGGCAGTAGGCGCTAGCTAAAAATGGAACGACCTTATATGGTGTTGATGATAGGTAGAACGACCTTGGACGAATAAACTGCGGTTCTGAATATGTGACATTGTTTATCCTCATTGAGGATTTTCAAACAGTTTGAGTCTCCACAGCATCGTCCATACATATATCGTTTCATCTACTGTGATGTTGCTATAGTTTAAAAGGTGGGACAACTTTGAGATAAATTAGCATCTTTAATGGATATCTATTTCAATTGCACCCCCATTTAAGTACCCAAGCTGCTAGTGGCATGCTTACCTTCTGGGGTTCTAGGCATAACGTCCTCTTTGGACCTCGGACGTTGATATGCCATTCGCATCCCATTCTCATACTTCTGCCTGTCAGCGCCTCCCGCCCAGGTGACCCCCCCCCCCCCCCCCCCCACGCGCACTCCCGGCGACGCCTTCTCCCCGGCGCGCCTAAAAATGTGCCTTGTTATCTCCCCGCACTCGCACCCATCAGTTTGTGTATTTCTTTTTAATCCAATCACTGCATCTATCCGTAAACCCTAAAACCACTGCAACCTGGTACGATTTTCAGATAAATTTGCATCTCTAATGTCCTAAAATCCTCTCAAAGAGGATTTTATCGATCCTCTGTCTCTCTGAAAAAATCCTCTCAAAGAGGATTTTACCCGCACATGCATTGTCACCCGCACATTTGACGCGAAGATGCACCCGAAGCCTACAAATCGGTACGCTTGGCGGGGATGTATTCCGGCTCCGACGTGTCTGCCAATTAGTGGCATGCGCTGGAGGCTCGAGGAACAACTATTGTTTCGAAAGCTTAGAACTTGAGAACGGAAGGACCGAGAAACATGCGGTTTGTGCAGGCTGATAGCTTTTGAGTTGTTCTACATGACGATAGTCATATTTATTGCTAATCCCTGTGACCGGGGCCTCGGGGACTCAAGAAGTGCCAATTAATCACTTTTCCAAAAACTTCAGTGCGCATGCGCGGGCAAATAAAATTTGAAAATTCAATTTTGGATGTCATTCGGAATCAGCGAGTCCGAATGCACCAGAAACCAGGTGGTCCCGAAAAAAATCAAAGCAAAAGTGGTCAAAACGACCCGCCCTAATGCACATGCCTTTGCGTTTCTATTGTGAATCATAAACACATATCACTAATAGTATCACTTTTCACTGATGAGTTATCTCAGTATTAAACAATTTATCAGTGACGCTTCAGTCCGCAGTCGTGCACCTTCTTTTCGTTGGACTTCCCAAAACTAGTGAGTTCTAGTGCCGGCCACCACATGCCTCTATGTG
>JAXIVJ010008913.1:0-2500 GCA_036785665.1 Chirona hameri | reverse complement strand
TCTCCCTCTCTCCCTCTCTCCCTCTCTCCTCTCTCCCTCTCTCCCTCTCTCCCTCTCCTCTCCCTCTCTCCCTCTCTCCCTCTCTCCCTCTCTCCCTCTCTCCCTCTCTCCCTCTCTCCCTCTCTCCCTCTCTCCTCTCTCCCTCTCTCCCTCTCACCCCTCTCCCCCTCTCCCCCCTCTCCCCCTCATCCCCTCTCCCCCTCTCCCCCTCTCCCCCTCTCCCTCTCTCCCTCTCTCCCCCTCTCCCCCTCTCCCCCTCTCCCCCTCTCCCCTCTCCCCCTCTCCCCCTATCCCCTCTCCCCTCTCCCCCTCTCCCCCTCTCCCCCTCCTCCCTCTCTCCCTCTCTCCCTCTCTCCCTCTCTCCCTCTCTACCTCTCTCCTCTCTCCCTCTTCCTCTCTCCCTCTCTCCCTCTCTCCCTCTCCCCTCTCTCCCTCTCTCCCTCTCTCCTCTCTCCCTCTCTCCTCTCTCCCTCTCTCCCTCTCTCCCTCATCTCCCTCTCTCTCTCTCTCTCTCCCTCTCTCCCTCTCTCCCTCTCTCCCCTCTCTCCCTCTCTCCCTCTCTCCCTCTCTCCCTCTCTCCCTCTCTCCCTCTCTCCCTCTCTCCCTCTCTCCCTCTCTCCCTCTCTCCCTCTCTCCCTCTCTCCCTCTCTCCCTCTCTCCCTCTCTCCCTCTCTCCCTCTCTCCCTCTCTCCTCTCTCCCTCTCTCCCTCTCTCCCTCTCTCCCTCTCTCCCTCTCTCCCCCTCTCCCCTCTCCCCCTCTCCCCCTCTCCCCCTCTCCCCTCTCCCCCTCTCCCCTCTCCCCCTCTCCCCCTCTCCCCCCCTCTCCCCTCTCCCCCTCTCCCCCTCTCCCCCTCGAAAAAATACCGTGAAATACCGAAAAAATACCGAGTCATTTCGAATGTACTTGTTGAGACCATTCGAATGTTTTTTTTCTCACGTCCTTTCTAGCCCTCTTAGTTTTCGAGTTAGGCGGGGGGGGGGGGTCATTTTCACCCCCCCACCAGAGCGAAAGTTGCTCAGACCCGTAACTTGACAGGGGTTAATAATTTTAGCCGTGTCTGTCAATCGTTCACAAAGCACCATGTGTGTCACATATGCATTATGCATTGTGCGACTCCTTTTTCACACTCCTTTTCTTTCAGGGTTCGCGAACGCCACTTTGCCGTCGACGGGACGGTAGCAGCCGCCTGGTCGACTTGCTGGCCGCCTGGTCGACGCCTGTATTGCTGTGGACGTGGCGCACAGCGTGCTGGAAGGACCGCACCGTGACTCACTGCTATATACGCAGCACATCGACATCTACGAATTGGTGGCAGCCGCCAACACTGTGGGCAAGCAGTTGGTGTTTGGGGGATGTTAGCCGCGGTTTGATTCTTAAAAGGGAATATAGTTCACCATGGTACATTTTCTGAAGATATGTTTTAGTTTTAATTTAATCTGCATTACAATCTCTTTGTACATGGTTTAACACGCGCAGGGGTGGGGGGGGGGGGGGGGGGGTGGAGTGGGAGGCCCTCCCCTCCTGTTTTTCGAGCCTCGTTGGCGGTTGTGAGATTGTGAAGTGTGAATGCGCAGTATGCAATGATGCCGCGCTCTGTCCAGCACTCGTGACACATGAAATGCATGTATGCAATAAAAAGGTTTCTCAAAAGAATCTTTTGCTGTGGTCGAAAGGGTTTCAAAAGTGTGGCTCTTTGCTGAGACCTTATTCTTTCCTCAGAGATCCCTGTTAGGTCTCCTCAAAGAACCTTTATCTGTGTTTGGAAAAGGTTCAAAAATGTGGCTCTTCGCTGAGACCTTTTTCTTGCCTCAGAGATCCCCGTTAGGTCTCTGAAAGAACCTTTACCGTGTTTGGAAAAGGTTTCAAATATGTGGTTCTTTGTTGAGACCCTTTTCTTGCCTCAGAGACCCATCTTGGTCTCGGCATGGGTTCTCAAAGAACATAAAATATATCCTTTGAAACCCCTAGAGGTTCTTTATTTAGAAAGGTCTCGCAAAAGAATCTTATCTATGTTTGAAAAGGGTTTCAAAGTGTGGCTCTTTTTTGAGAATCTTTTCTTGCCTCGGAGACCCCTCTTCGGTCTCGCTTGTTTCTGAGTGCAGTATGGAATGCGATATCAAGTACGACATCAGCTGCTGAGACACTACACTCTCCGCCACCTTCGCTACAGCAGACAGGATCGACACCGGCCGGTAATTTGTCGGGTCCATCACACTGCCCGCCTTATGTAACGGTACCACTGTCGCGACCTTCCACTCTGGAGGCAGTTTGCCCGATGGAAGGGCCGCATTTATCACATTTAGAAGGCTGGGTCCTATGACTGAGAACAGAGGCGACCGCTACCTTCTAAAAGTGTGTGTGTGTGTGGGGGGGGGGGGTCCACTGCCAGGGGCGCCATACCCAGAGGGGGCGCCCCGGCCTAGAGGGGGCACAAACCCCATGAATTTTCTGGATTTCATTCAGGGGCGAAGAGGGGGAGGGGGGTTCACGAGATGCTTA
>JAXIVJ010008912.1:30000-47500 GCA_036785665.1 Chirona hameri | reverse complement strand
CCAATAAAGCATCTATGATGCTACAACAACAGCCAACTCCATCAACTGTGTCCTGTGAGACTGAAAATAACCACCGGTATCTGGTTCATGATTAACGCTGTACTGTCGATACTCAAATCGAAAGGAGTCTCAAAACAGACGTCTGTCATTAGCTTGGCCGAGGATCCGAGACGTAGCCAGATAAATCCTCATGAAGATTACTCGCTCGGCACGCCAGTGTTGTTGTAGCCCGGATAACGTGCAGCTGGGTCATCTGCGCGTATCAATTTGTACGGCCGTGTGCTCCCGGTTAGCGGGCAGAGAAACTATTTTCGTTTACTTCGTGAGATGAGTGATAGTGAATCCTAAATATGGTTTGTACAAACACCGTAACAGATGTGAGTCGGACAGTTATGGTAATATTATACTTTCAAAGGCATGCAGAGGCGGATCCAGGGGAGGGGGCAACGGGACCATGCCACTCCCCCCCCCCCCCCCCTAGACCGTTCAAGGGGGGTTAAACTATGTTTTGCCCCCCCCAGCAGAGGAGAGGAAAGTTAGCAATCTATCGTGAAAATTGCCTTTGCAACAGGAAAATCCAGCTATCCACATCCAAAAACTGGAAAAATTGACAAGTGTCCCAATTGGGTATACAAATTTGGAAAATGGGAAAATGAATTACATTAAGTGTTTGGCAGAGGTTCTCCTTGGCGGTACTTGCTGGCCCCAGGGCCCACTCCCTTCACAAAATATTAACTTTCAAGCGGGCTACATGTTTAGCTAGTCTGCCGAGTTCCGAAAAAGGCGACGCGAACGCAAAGACGAGGACATCGGCACCCAGAAGCTGCTCCAGCGGTGCCCAACTTGCTGGACCGAAGAGCTAATAGTGGGGACCAGGCCAGGACCATCTCCCCAAGCCATTTCCCCAGGCTCTTCCAGATCCACAGGGTCCATTTATGCGCGGAAAAGTCGGTCTGCCTCTTGCTGCTTTCAAACTATTTGCACTGTTACCAGTTTTGTTACAGTTCGGTGCATATGTACACAGTTGTTATTAGCATATCTACTATTGAGAGCTGACTGCCACCAGTCATCGTGATTTGCTATCCTAGGCTAATGCATATGAAAAAACCATCTTCATTTAAATGATTTTCATCATAACGAGATGTGCAACCAGGAAAGAGGTTACCTGAGGCTTTACTCCACTCACGGTCTGGTTCCAATATACAAATTTCGTTTTCCACGACCCGAAATTAACATTTTCACGCCGCTTCGCAGCGTCACATCGGTAGTCATCGTCATAACGAGCCATCGCCATCGTCTTCAGTTCGTCTTAACGCTGAATTGAATGAACGACATTCTTACCTTCTTATTCTCTACAAGGCATACCGCCTATATTTCTGGGTTTTATCACGCAAACACGTAACAAAAAATACGCCGCTTGGCGGCGCTAAGCAACAAGTACCTACTAGAACATGAACATTTACATTACAAATGCTGCAAAGGCTTAAATACGCGCATACAAATTTAAGGTACATTTTTTAGTAATTTCAGCCGACTCCCCAATTAAAAATTATCGTCGACGCCACTGTCCCCAAGACGTGAAGTATAATACATGCTATACTGTTGCCGACGGGCTGACTATGCACTCTACTCCCCCCCCCCCCCCCCTCCCTCCGGTCAACAATTTATCGTTGACGGCTGACGGTCTGCTGCCCCCCCCCCCCCCCCCGCTGAACAACTTTGTGGAAATACGCCACTGGACTTGCCCCCCCCCCCCCCCAAAAAAAAAAAACGGCTGGATCCGCCCTTGGAAACATGTGCCAGCAATAGGCAGCCTAATGGACCTTGGGGTGAAAATGTGAAGAGTTGTCCTTATCATTGACTCTCGTTAAATTTCGGGCATTGCAGGATGAAGTTAGGCCAAATTACGTGTTCATGTATTGGAGTTTGAGGTCGGCATTACTCAGAGAAGTGGAGACTCGTTAAATCACAGCAAACGAGCACCGATAGGGACACATTACAACGGCAATTAGGCAGAAACATATATGCTTAAAAAAAAATGCCCCCCCTCAAATCATGCCTTGGATAACCAAACATGATATTTTCGGAGTTGAGTTCACGGGTATATCGTCATGTCATGTTGAAAACATTTGATATATTTGAGTTTTATTTACGCTAAAATGCAATACAGCGGTGATAAGAGCTGACGGTTGCCAGAGAAACCCGTCAGATTTGACAGGCCTGCTGTCATTCCGTGACGGCGCTCTGTCATCCATCAATCTACACCAAAATCATTCACATTCTTATGTGTGCGAACCCAACCTGCAGTGCATTCCGTTCGACAGTTTGCGGAGCCTTGATTACTGCACCACAATGTGTCTCAGTCGTAATCAGACTACAAGGAATACCTACATTTCCTCAGTTCCGTGAACCATGCCTCATGCAGACACGGTCACACAATGTGACTACACGATACCACGTGGCATACGCGTCAGTATAACTCTGGTCGTAAATGAGCCGCAGGGTGGATTTCCTGCAACCCTCACTCCGCGCCGACACACGATGGCACGGCGAACATCCCTGCGGCCGTTAACCCGCCCACAGGCCGCTCGTTCTTCGAAGCAGTTGACACCGATTTTACTCAGTCGCAGATCAGTGGCAGAAATATTGATCAAAGCCGGCGCTACTAAATCATCCGGCGACAAAACTTGGACCGTGACAGGGAATATGGCTTCATTGCCGACGCGTTCAATGGCGTCTCGTCCCTTCAGACACCCTATTCAGAAGATTTATTGTTCCATCCACGCCACGCCATGGTCGTCGGCAGCCGCCGCCCGCCGCCGCCGCCGTCCGGCGCGTCTTCTGGTGCCATACTTCACACAGACACTACGCTGCTACCCCGGCTACCCCGGCTGGGCCGGTCCGCACGGCTCTCTCGTTGCCGATCTGAGATAAACCTCTCGCGCCGGCCGCTGCCTGTCCTCGCCCCTCGCCACTCCGTATGACTCGCTCTCTCTCTCTCCTCTCTTTCTCTCCCGGCTCGGCCTGTTTTTAACCACGCCTTTCTCGGAACGGCTGACGAGTCGCTCAATACGCCGAAATCGCCGCCACCGCCGCGGCGGCCCGGCCGGCGTGCGGTGCCCGGCCCGTACGCGCGCCGCCGGTCAATCCGACGGACGCAATCCGGCGCAAATCCCATTAGCGGCGGTATCATTGCCGCGCGCGCGCCACAGAGGCAATCCATCGCGGCGCGCCGATCAACCCATTTGCAGCCGAGCTCCACTAATGAACGCATCATCCGCGTCGATGTCGGCGCCGGTGCTGCGTCGGTGCCGACACCGACGCGCCGCCGACGCCCGTGCCCGGCACCGACCGCGCGAATTCGCAGCCGACTGATGCGTCATTATGAGCAGTGAAATTTGCTCTCCTCCGAGCGGCGGCGCCCGGTCATCGATCGACGCGTGACAATGCAGATGGGCTCAATACTCTCCTCCGCCCGCCATAACTCATTTGCTGCTGCGGGTCCGCGGGATCGCGCCGTGATTGGCGTATTTTATTTAGTGACTATTGATTCCTCAGCTGTTTAGTGTACGGTGCCCGATTGTTCCCGCCGTCTCCCGGCCGAAAGAAGAGCGGTATCGACAAGCTGCGGCCCGGGAGAGGCTGCCAGCGCCGGCCGACCCCAATGCGCATGTGTGCCAGCTCGTTCTTTATTGGTAACCGTCTCCCGCTTGCGTTTTTAGTTGGTGGATGTTACCGTCACATGCGCCCGGGGCTTGCGCCGTGGGCTCTATGATTTACGCTTCTCACGCTAGATGGCACTGAGGGTTTGCGGCGGTACGCCATTTTTGTATGACGCGCCGGGAGAGGAGGTTGTCGCTCGCGGGGCTGGTGGAGGAGGTGCGAGGCACCGGGGCGGGCGCCGGTCACAGGGGGCGAGCGCGGACGACACGGCGGTGCATAGGTGAATACGGTGACAGCGCGGTGTATGTTGGTGAAACTGGTGAATCAGTGCGGGCGTGATTGATAATTCGAGTGGTTTTGAGCCGAGATATCGGGGATAAATCAGAGTGGCAGGAGTTAGTCAGTGTCGGTGTGCCTGGGCTGTGTCGGTGTCGGTGTGCCTGTGCTGTGTCGGTGTCGGTGTGTCTGTGCTGTGTCAGTGTCGGTGTGCCTGTGCTGTGTCGGTGTCGGTGTGCCTGTGCTGTGTCAATGTCAACGTATCTCCTACCGCTGACAAAGTGAAATATAGGAATGCTGATTTTGGTCTGCTAAGTTAGGCAGTTTGACACTGCATTGCAATTTGGTTTGATGTCATAAATTGAATAGGTAGATTTAGGACTTAACTATCATTTGGAGACCTACCTTCCCAACATCAAGCTGCCAGTTGAATAGATTGGTGATGTGCATATGCATTATGACGATGTGTTATGATGCAATTTGCACAAGCTCAAGCATGTGAACATATTTACCTACCTATATATTGTATTGCTGCGGTATATTTCAGCAATATTATCGCATATTATGTATAGCTTCTTGCATAGCCTTGCATTGTTAAAAGGTATGCATTGTAGGTACTCACCTGCCAATTACCTTGAAGTTTGAACATCATATCCAAATTTGGAAGCATACTCTTTGCATTATGGAGCTATTTCACAGCTTATATGCATTTTTATATCACAAAAGTATGTAATCGTGTGGTTTGAATCTGCATCTAGTAGACGAAAACAATTGGAAGTTAGAAAAAGGACAGCCTGAAATAGCGCAGCTTATTTAGATAATTCGTGAAGATAATGTATTTAGATAATTACTTAGTATTTTTCTCGTAAGTCTGTAACTTTCAAAGTATCAAGCAACAATGAGACTTAGCATCATCCCCTGTACTTGTATCCAGTCTGATAAGATATACCGTTAGAATAACTTCCCAGACACTTATTTGAATTAATAACCAAGCGAAATATATTCCCCGGACCACCATCTTATAACGGTTCGAGATGGCGCGAGGGGTTGTGCGCTTAGCAATTATATGTCATATTAATTTTAACGAGCTGTTAAGTACTTATGGTTAATCATGTATGGTCCATACATACTGCATTATTTTTAGACAATGATGTATTTGGAAGCGCATATCATTACCAAGTTTAGGAAATTACACAATGAAAGGGCAGTACCAGACTATGCAGATATGTGTTATACGCGTATAGCTAGTACACCTATTTAAAGACGTCACTACCAGTGGAGACTAGGAACATACAAATGATTAGGGTTCTCTACTGTCTCGCAACTGCAATTGCTATTACAATGCCATTAATGGAACGTGCCCCTCTGTCCCCTCTCGTTACCGGTATATCTGCACCCACTGCACTACAACACATCTAACCACTTCTCTTAATCGGGGATATACGCTGCAACCACACATACACCTGCAACCACACATCGGAGTTGACCCCACCTGACCCACTGATCCCGTTTGATTGCAGCCGTTGGCGATGTGACATGCGATGTGACATGCGGTAGTCGCCCACCCTTAGCTGACCCTACCTGACCCCCTGACCCTCTGTTCGCAACCGTAGGTGGCGTGACCCTACCTGACCCCCTGACCCTCTGTTCGCAACCGTAGGTGGCGTGACCCTACCTGACCCCCTGACCCTCTGTCCGCAGCCGTAGGTGGCGTGACCCTACCTGACCCCCTGTTCGCAGCCGTAGGTGGCGTGACCCTACCTGACCCCCTGACCCTCTGTTCGCAGCCGTAGGTGGCGTGACCCCACCTGAACCCCTGTCTCTCTGTCCACAGCCGTTGGTGGCGTGAGATGCGGTAGTCTCCCCGTCGTCCATCGTGGTCCCTCCCCTCTGCAGCCGCCGCCGCCGCCGTCATGGGTCAGACCACCGACGAGCAGCACTATTGCCTGAAATGGAGCGACTACCACCACAACATGATGTCATCGTTCCGCGAGCTCCAGGACCAGGAGGAGTTCGTCGACGTCACCATCGCCGCCGACGGCCTCTCCATGCAAGCGCACAAAGTCGTCCTCTCCGCGTGCAGCCCCTACTTCAGAAAACTGCTTAAGGTGGGTATGAGCAGGGGCGTCGCCAGGGGCGTAGGAACGTCCCGCAAAGTGGGGGGCCAGGGAAACTTTGATCTCGTCTTGAGAGAAACCCAAACCCCCTATACAATATGTATTTGCAGATTTGGGCTCTTCTCGCCTTGGCGAACCTTTTGCTATCACAAATTTTACTCACCAAACAAAATAAAAGATTTTAGCGAAAATGTTGGCCGAAAAGTGGGGGGACCATGCCCCCCCCCCCCCCCTCCCCAGGTTCCTACGCCTATTATGGGCGTCGCCACCGGGGGTGGGGGGTCGCCCCCAGAATCGCTCCGGCCGGAGTCCGCCCCCCGCAGATTCGCAGGATTTTAACATTAGCCATATTGGGCTGGTCCCCCACACCCCTAGCTGGCCACTCAAACCCCAGGTTGGCCCCCTACTCAAAATTTAGTGGCGAGGCCACTGGGTATGAGACAGATTTGACGCCGGAACTGGTGGTCTAGAATGTCTGGGATGTGTTATACCGTTTGCTCAGACTTCGGGACAGGAATTGTATCCAGTTTGCAGAATTTCATCGTCACATTCTCAGGCCGTTTTTGGATTGAACAAATACACCACGAATGTAGGTACCGGTGCAGTGGTCACGAATGTAGGTATCGGTGCAGTGGTTACCGGTGCAGTGGTTACCGGTGCAGTGGTCACCGGTGCAGTGGTCACCGGTGCAGTGGTCACCGGTGCAGTGGTCACCGGTACAGTGGTCACGAATGTAGGTACCGGTGCAGTGGTCACGAATGTAGGTACCGGTGCAGTGGTTACCGGTGCAGTGGTTACCGGTGCAGTGGTTACCGGTGCAGTGGTCACCGGTGCAGTGGTCACCGGTACAGTGGTCACCGGTGCAGTGGTCACCGGTACAGTGGTCACGAATGTAGGCGACGGTGTGGAGATCCACCTGGCAACCTAGGATGCGGATGTTTGAAATCCAGTTTGCTCAGACTTTGGGTCAGGAATTTGCCGGTCTAGGATGCGGATGTGTTGAAATCCAGTTTGCTCAGACTTTGGGCCAGGAATTTGCCGGCTTGTGTAGTTCCGTCATCGAATTCTGCGCTGTTTTGGATGGAACAAATAGATCACGATTGTATGTGATGACTACGGGTTTCTTATGTTATCACAGTATCTTGCTGGTATGTATTTCGTAAGCGTTGCTCACGAACTCGTGAACTTGCCATTCATATTTGTGTACCGAATGATACGCAGTTTGTGAAACCGCTTGCCCTCTGGTTTCGTCACATGTGGAGAAATTGCATTCTTTCTCCGTCATCAAACTGCATTTGTTGACTGATAATACGGTTTCTACGCTTCCGGGCTCAAAAGCTTCACTTCACTCACTGTCATGTCCAATGTAGGTATGCACTGAGCGTCAGCCACGAGCGAGGAGTGCCGAGGCTGACGCACTTCCCCGTCTCCTGTCACAGACCAACCCGTGCCAGCACCCGATCGTGATTCTCCAGAACGTCTCGCCGGCGAGTCTCGAGTCGCTGCTGCGCTTCATGTACAACGGCGAGGTGCAGGTGTCGCACGAGCAGCTCAGCGAGTTCCTACGCACCGCCGAGCTCCTCCAGGTCAAGGGCCTCTCCGAGACGGGCTTCAAGCACCAGCCGATGGCCGCCTCAGCGCCCGTGCCCGAGGTCAGTGGGCGGGACTCGGGTCATCCGGTGTCACCCAGGGTCACCTTCGTGTTTTTTTAAAATGAATCGTCTAACTCATGTCAGCTGTTTGGTTTGCTCTATTCTAACCTCACTGAACGGTAATTAGCTCCATCTGCTCTAACTACTATAACCTCTCGCATCTGTAAAATATATACAAATAACCATGTGGGTCTGTCCCTGCGTTGGTCATTATAATCTCTCGAATCAGCCAAATGGGACTGCCCCTGCCTTAGCGCCTTTTAAAGGGAACGTTTCACCTTTCTGGAAGTTGTCAAATATACGCCGGTTGTAGTGAAAAATATGAAGTAAGTGTTGCTGAAAACGATGGTGATATTTGTTTTCTCGAAAACTTCACTTACCTTCTACAAATTACGTTTTTAATATTTGGTTTGATGATGTCATATTGAGCTATAGACCGCCGCTGATTGGCTGACAAAGTGGGATTGGCTGAAAAAGTGGTTGTCAGCCAATCATTGGCTGCACCAGCCTGGGGTCATTTTGCAAATGTAAATTAAATTGCTTAAAAACGGTTAAGTTTTGTGGAAAATGACCTTAGTAATTTAGACGTTTCAATAACGGCCCAAGATAATGGCTATCTCAGTTTAAAACTAATGCAAAGGTGAAACATTCCCTTTAAGAGAGTACCCCATAAGCGGTATGTCCATTTCATTCCCCCTTTTCTAAACGGTGGTATTTCTCGGCCGATGACAGTTTTCCGCCTCTTACTTTTTGGACGGTGGAACGTCGGAGCACCCTACCTTAAAAGGAATAGGTCACCTTGATAGTTGTTTTGAAATTTGGCTATACGGGATATTTTTAGCTTAAAAAAACGAAATGACATTTGTTCGGACGATAGATGGATATCCGTCGAAAAATGAGCATGGTTCTCTTTTCTCCTCCATGGCCTCAAAAAACCTGTGTAGCATTGCATGACGTCATACATATGGCAGCTCATATATGGAAGCTATTGCACACAATAATGGCGGACTAGTGACATATAGTACGCAAAATAGGACACGTTGCTTGAGTTTCTGAATCTTTCGATAAAATATCTCTACTTCACAAAAAATCGCTTGTTTCTCGTAACCTAACGAAGTTTCACGGTTACTATAAAATACACGCGAACACTGTAATGATTACGGCTCAACTTACCCTGATTACGGCTAGTTTGCGGCTAAATCTGCGTATGACGCATATCTGACGTCAGCGGGTATGAGGTCATAATACCGACGAAGTTTCGTAGTCCCGAAACTTAATATTAATTTAGCTTCTGTGTCGAAATGACTTAGCGAAGCGAAGAAATTATTTCACTGCAACCCAGATTCGACCGGCTCTACAATTCTGCTATCTCAGTTTAACCCTCGCCCGGGTAGGGCAAAATCACTACGTGTTCGGGTGTGTGTGTGTGTTCGGGGGGAAGGGGGGGGGGGGGGGGGGTACGACCCTCCCCCTTAACATTTCGCCCCTAATTGAGCTAGAGCTTCGAGTCAAAGACGAGCGTGTTGCTTGTGACGAGAGGAAGCCGCTGATACCGTACGTATTTTAAGGTCGTGGGTCATTAGATGACCTCTGGTCAGGTGGAGGTTATGTCAAGGACCCAAAAGTCATCGAAATTGTAAATGCATATAACTTGAATTTTATCGAGCTAGAATCGTAAATGAGCATGTCATAATGCTTAATGGGTGCCAGAGTCGTAATCAGCGTCACAAAATGTCCTAAAAACTGTCAAATTACAAAAAGGTCATGTCAGGTCATCCGAGGTCAGTGACCTCGGTTGACCTGTGGAAGCGCATGACCCCAGTGGAACATATAATTATGTAAAATGGATCCCGAACTTGAAATCAGCGTCACAAAATGTCCTAGAAACCGCCAGAAGCCCCAAAAAGTAATCTAAGGTCATCGGAGGTCAATGACCTCAGTTAACCTCTGAAAAGGTCAATCGAGGTCACAATCTTAGTGGAAACCACAACTGTCACCTGGAAACACCTGTGCATATGCTCATGAACAACAAACACTCGGAAACTGCACAAGTTACAAACATCGATACTGCGGGACGCCAGTTGCGCCTGACATGACCTTGAGAAACAGTTCATAGGTCACGGGTCATGTGGGGTAGAAATTCACAATTTCAGGGTATGTGGGATTTTTGTCTTCTCAAAAGTAGGGTACTGAAAGTTGTATCGAAATCGGTTAGAAACTACGCGAGTTATTCCAGAAAAAAACGAGGGAGAGGGGGGGGGGGTGGCATCCACCCCCTACCCGGGCGAGGGTTAACCCTCGCCCTACGGAGGGGGGGTCCTAAAACGACCCCCCCCCCCCCCTGAGGTTTTGATTGAATAACTTTTTACACATGCGGCGCATCTTGCTGACATTTGCAATAGCTGAGTTTACAACAATTATACGTATCCTATAAAAATTTGAAGTGTATGCGACTATTAGATCGTGACCTATGCCCTTTTCGTCAAGGTCATGTCAGACCCCATAGGGTCATTGACCTGACCCAAAAGGTCACCAGTTGACCTAGATACTCAAAATGTGATGCCTTTGGATGTGCCTTATGACAGGCAACACGTTACTGTTTACGATGTTACTCTATCTCTCTCCGTTCGGAAGTTATACTAAGCGCCCTGTACAATCGCTATTTTTGGACGTGGTCGATCTTAGGTCATTCACTTGACCTGCAAGGTCACCCGTTGATCTGAAACCTAAAAATTGCATACTGTTAGATTCCTCTCATGACAGGCAACATACTGGTTCTTACCGCATTGCTCTATTATGTTGCTTGGTTTGGAAGTTAACAGGGCAGTGGCGGCGGATTTGATTTTGACATGGGGGGGGGGGGGGCAAGACTTCGATCAATTCAGTTCAGGCACGTAGCCAGGATTTTGCCCAGGGAGGGGCCACAATACCTTATCACCTGCGGAGGGGGAAGGGATGCAGTCGGAGATATTTCAAACTCGATTATTTCCATGCAACGCCCATAGACTTAATGTTAACCCGCGCGGCGCTGGGGTTTTCATCCGAACGGCCGTTGCTGGGGGGCAAATTTTACCCCCCCCCCCCCCTCCCATCGTATCTTCCGGAACCAATAACCGCAGCGAGACGCGCAAGGCGGCGATCGAAAGCTCTCAGTTAGAAGAATATAACGCATACCCGACATTCTTAAAATAAGGTCACATGTCAGGTCACGGTCAGGTCAAGTGTCAACATTTAAGTATTTGGGCTTTTGGGTTATACTTTCCATTAAAAGCCTTAGATTGCAACTATTATCTCACAAAGTGCTCCCAAATGTATAATGCATCTCCTGTATAAGTAAAAGTGAAATTGTAAGCAAAGGGCAAGGTCAAGGTCAGGTCACAAAAGGTCACAGGTCTACGAAAGCCATGCGACACATGTTGTATGGGATGTTTTACACGTATAATTCGATAGAAGCAGCCATTTTCACTGCCTGACCCCATGTAATGGCCCTCAGGCCAAGGTCAGGTCACAATAAGGACACATTTTTTAATTGATTATTATAAATAAACATTGCATGTTTTTATACCAGTTTTGTCTTAGAAATACAGTGGTGGCATTTATTTGTCTGTATCTTGTCAGTAAAAGCCAAAAACAGCAATTTAAAAAATTACGTCATGAGTTACTTTTACTTCGAGAGCCATAAGTCAGTCAAAAATAAAGATATTGCTTTGAAATTTGGTTTGAGCATCGTTCATACTTGGTTCTCTAATATTTCTGCCGACTTTTGGAAAATCTTTAAAAAAAACTGTTGTGGAAATTCTTCCCCCAAAAATCAGTTTGTTTGCATTTTGGGGAGTCCAAAACACAAAATTTTGAAATTCCAAATAACAATTTAAAAGACAATGTTATTTCCTTTCATTTGACGCCTTTTATTTGCAATTTGCATCAACACGCTATTTGTTACGATTTTTCAAACATTTAACGTTTTTTCCCCAAAAATGGCATGACATGACGTCACTAAAACGTCATTATCTCCCAATTTTTTGTTACGACTTTAAATAAAATTGTGGCAGAAGACGTAGAATTGATGCACCATAAGGTACTGCAAGTTTCACTTCGATATCTGTCATAGTTTTCAAGTTATTAAGGAAATTCGGGAGGGGGTAAAATTTACCCCTCCAGCGCCGCGGGGGTTAAAGCTTGACGGTATCCCATTTTATCTTGTGTAAACTGGATCGCACAGGGGGAGGAGGCATGGCCTCCGTGGCCTACGTCCCTGATTCAGTTCACGTAGTCACATAGGTTGAAGGATTTGAAGGAAAATGAAAGGTGATGATGATGATTATCGTGATTTAGAGTGGCGATCTATCAGGATTGCCAGAGCCCGGAAATTAAGTTAGGGGAACATACAATTACAATGTAATAGCTACCAGAAAACAAGACCCGTTTTCAGTAGCCAAATATTGATGTTTCAAAGTTCAAGTCGTTCCTGGTTAATATGTTCGGCGCATCAAGGGCGGATCCAGCCGGCCGTTGGGGGGGGGGCAACCAGTTTGAGCGGATCTTACCTAGGAACCCCCAATTTCGAAAATCTCCCCGGATTTGGGCCACTTTATTTTGCAACCACACGATTTCTAATGATTAAAAAAAAAGCTTTTCGACCTTTTGGGATATCGAAAAAGGTGTACCTATGTTTTCGTTCCCAACTGCAAGGAAAAAAACATGAAAAATGTGCGCTGAATCAAGCCGGCTTTGCCCTTAAGAGCAAGAACGGATCCATCCGTTCGTCTACGGGGCCAACTACTTTTTGCTACAGGGTTCGACGACCCTTGCAAAAAAACAAGAGTATCTTGGATTTGAAATTTGTTTGCGGTCAAGGGAAAAAATGTTAGTGTAAAGAAACTACCATAGAAATTTAAAACAGAACTTGGAGCATCAAATAAATGGCAGTTTTCTTCAGAATTTCCAGCTCCGAATCTCGGATAGTAAACAGAAGGTCCGACCGGAAAAATGAATACGCGTTTCGCTGCACAAAGGTTTGTCGTTGTTATCTGTAGCGCTCCGATAAAAAAGAGCTAAAGGTGAGGACGTCAAACATGATCGAACCTGTCGCACTTCCGCCATTCAAAACAATAATACAGATGACCCGATCATGGCGTCAAATTCAATATGCATTTCAATTTACTGTAGCTACTCATCTATGCACCGCATACGGATAGGATTATCAACTTCCGTTGACAGATTCTTGAGAGATAAAAAAATATGTCCCTGCTCCCGGACCTCGAGGCTATTTGCGCGTCTCGGCGGGTCCATAGATAAGACCACGCTGACGAAGTAACCGATACCTACTACGACGAACGCTGCATTTCTCATATTACTGCCATACAGTCTATGGCAGAAACCTGCGGCAGACAGCCAGGCAGCGGCAGCCTGAAATAATCTAGCTGGCGACTCCCCGATCGCGCAAAGAAGTCAACGACTTCGCTGACGGATGACATTATAATGTCATCCGTATAGGTCAGACCTATAGGTCTCGCGGTGGGCTTCGCACATGATCAGCGCCTCCGTCATGCGGAGCTCAGTCATTATCGCTCGGAGAGAGGATGGTCTTCTCCACGTTACTGAACACCCTCTCCGCCGTTGCCTCCGCCGTTGTAACCGGAAGGTCGGGAAGGACCTACAGGAAAAAGGATGTATTTGGACCGATTGTTCTATGGTAGACTTGCTTGACCGAAATGGTGCTGGATAAAAATACTGAAATAAGGGCACCTGTAAACGTGATAATGGTTATACTTATAAATTACCCCTCGCCCTAGTGGGGGTTATTTTTCATTTTCACCCCCCCCCCCTGTTTTTGTTTAGAATAGCGGGAAAACAGCGGCGCGCAGCGCCGCCAAATTTGGGAAAAAATCCAAAATTTGGCCAAATTTGCCCAGTATCGTTCTAAAAACGCAAATATAGCATGTATTAGACTTCACACGTCTTGGGGGGACAACACATAGTTTGCCCCCCCCCCTTGAACGGTCTGGGGGGGGGGGGCATGGCCGTTGCCCCCCCCCCCCCCCCTGGATCCGCCCCTGCGGCGCATATAGACATGGAGTGAAAATCATGTTTTATCAATTAGCTTCAGCTGTAAAGATTGAATCATATTTCTGACACAGTTCCATCACATAATAATTTTATAACATGCTATATTACTATATACTATATTACTAATATTGTTTAAACTTACGTTGTGTCACTTTTGCCTCAAGGACAAGCTACCATATTTTACTGCCATATGAAGTATATACTTTTTTGTAAACTTTTGAAATGCTCATCATTTTTACCATATATGGTAAAGGATATGTAATTTTCGACTACGAAAGATGGGGGGAAAGATAGTTTTGCCCCCCTTGATTTTGCCAGCGGGGGCGGTTGCCCCCGCTGTCCCCCGAATCTGCCGCCCCTGTAACAGGGGAGGTCTTTTTAGGACCCCCCCCCCCCGTAGGGCGAAGGTAAGAAAAGGTCCCCGTAGGGCGAAGGTTAAAACACCATGTTAAAGGGACTATCCCACCTTAACATTATATTTGATTTGAGATAGCCATTTTGATGGCTTGGCATTGAAATTAAGTATGGTAGCAGTTAAAACAACCACAATGATCTAATCAAAAAGATATTCGAGTTTGAGTTTGACATCTGTAAAAAATAAGGTCCATGTGTATTTGAATAGGAACTCTAAACCGACAGCGTCGTCTCTTTAGCCAACTGGTAATGATAGTCGACTTGTTTTAAGGTCAGCCTTGGAATATTTTCGTCTTCATTTCTCGATCCCGGGTGGTTCGCAATCTAAGCCAATGTAGACACCGGATGGTTCGCTTTTTCTGCGCAATAGATGCCGACAAAAAATTGTGCCATACATTTGGCAGCACAAAGGATTTCCCCGTTATTAAAAAAATCATATGACGTCAGCAACCCAACTTTCCGCTTAAAACTAAAAGTTGAATATCTTCCAAGACAAGCATTTTTTTTCGGAAAAAAAAGTTCACGAACATGTTCAGCTGACCTCGCCTGACATGTAGACATACAATTAAATGTGATTCGACAACTTTTACAAAGGTGGGACAGTCCCTTTAAAGGTGAACTTTAACCCGCTCTCCGAACGTCACAGTCGCGGTGCGCGGTCACGTGTGTCTCGTGTCACGGTCACGTGTGTCTCGTGTCACGGTCACGTGTGTCTCGTGTCACGGTCACGTGTCTCTCGTATCACGGTCACGTGTCTCTCGTGTCACGGTCACGTGTCTCCCGTGTCACGGTGGTCACGTGTCTCTCGTGTCACGGTGGTCACGTGTCTCTCGTGTCGCGGTGGTCACGTGTCTCTCGTGGTCACGGTCACGTGTCTCTCGTGTCGCGGTGGTTACGTGTTTCTCGTGGTCACGGTGGTCACGTGTCTCTCGTGGTCACGGTCACGTGTCTCCCGTGTCTGCCGGTCATCTGTCGAGCTATGGGCCTACCGCTTATGATAGATACGGGAACCAACGGTAACTGGGGTCGCAGCCCGCGAGACGCAGCCAGAAACGACGGGTAGGCAGGTCATGGAGCTGCTGCGGTAGAGGGGAGAGATAGGTGGGCAAGCATCGGGCCACTGGCCTGCCGTGAGGGGGGTCAGAGGGAACAGGCAGACAGGTAGGTGACGAGGCTATAGGAATGAGGGCTGGTAAAACGGGGGCTGCACATCATCGCACGAGGGCGGGTGACCAGCCCTACCATGGCGGTAACCACCCCCTTTGACGAGGAACGAACTGCGAACCTGATCTCGACCGGCGGCCGGAAGCCGTCTAAAGTTGCCAACAGAGCGGCGGCCTGGTGTGTAAACTGTAAAGTTGGCCGCCGGTTTGCTGCCGGCGTGTGAAGCGATCCATCTGACTGGCTCACACCACAATGGCCGCCATCGCCGCCGAGTCGGCCGAGTCCGCCGAGTCCGCCGAGTCCGCCGACATTGTAAGGCGCACTTGGCTGTCCCGCCGCCACCGTGACCGGCGCCGCACCGGCTGAGGTGACGTGCAAATACTTGCTCAGTGCTTCACTGTCGCACGGGGTAACACGTTTCAATATTTACTCTCCTCCGCACGCCCGGCCCGGCCCGGCCCGGCCCGGCCCGGCCCGGCTCGGGCTGTCTTCCACCTGAGGTGCAGTTTATCGTCAAGAGACTCTGGAGCGGCCCACATGGCCGGGGTTTCCAGGCACTGGCAGGGAGGAGTCTCGGAGCTGTCACGGTCGGGCAGGCTGTTATCCCGCGCTCCAGACAGACTGGCGGCCGGTGCCAACTCTCCGCAGCCGGTGACGTCATCGGCCCAATGCGATGTTATTCCTGCAGGCGGCGTGTCGCAGCGGCGCTCTGGCTGTAATGTTTGTCTGTGCCGGCGCTCATGTCTATGGCGACAAGCAGAGGTGCAAGATCCTATTCAGCTGAGGGGGCTTTAGCCCCCCCCCCCCCACTTGGACGAGAAAATGGGTCAAATCCGGGGAGAAATTGTTATTTGTGTGGATTTTGATGGTACTTTAAGCGATTTTTCACAGCTCAGCCCCCCCCCCCCCCCCTCCCCACTTTTCTGGAGAAGCTACGCCCCTGGCGACAAGGATGGGTACCGGAGTCCAAGCTGTTCCAAGCTGTTTGGGGTGGTCTAGTGCGGTCAGGTGTTGTCTGGGAGTGTCTCGCCCTATAAACGGACTGTCCCATCTTTGTGAAAGTTGTCGAATCACACTTAATTGCATGTCTACATGTCAGTCGAGGTCAGCTGAACATGTTCGTGAACTTTTTTCCGGAAAAAAAATGCTTATCTTGGAAGATATTAAACTTTTAGTTTTAAGCGGAAAGTTGGGTTGGTGACGTCATATTATTTTGTTTTAATAACAGGGAAATCGTTTGTGCTGCCAAATGTATGGCGCAATTTTTTTGTCGACACTATTGCGCAGAACCACCCGGTGTCTAGATTGGCTAGCACTATCAGCTGGAATTGTTGCAGCAGTTGGCCGCCAGGGATCGCTAGTGAGCCAGGGTGTTATGACGTCGCAAGCAAATGGTATCACTAAATATGTATTTATTTATTTATAAATAAATAAATACATATTTAGCGTTAAATATTTAACTGGTACCATTTGCTTGCGATGTCATAACACCCTGGCTCACTAGCGGGCCCTGGCGACCAACTGCTGCAACAACTTCAGCTGATAGTGTTAGCCTCTAGCGCGAACCACCCGGGGATCGAGAAATGAAAGACGAAAATATTTCAAGGCTGACTTTAAAACAAGTCGACTATCATTACCAGTTGGGTAAAGAGAGACGACGCTGTCGGTTTAGATGCCCTATTCAAATACACATGGGCCTTATTTTTTACAGATATCAAAATCAAACTCGAATATCTTTTTGATTAGATCATTGCGGTTGTTTGAACTGCTACCCTACTTAATTGCAATGGCAACCCATCAAAATGGCTATCTCAACTCCAATATAATGTTAAGGTGGGATAGTCCCTTTAAAGTGTTGTATGGTAGTAGTAGGTACTATATAGTGTCTGGGTTGTTTGGGTGTGTCTGGTTGGTGGTTTTGTCTGGTATTGTCGTCAGATAATGTCTGGTGCCGTGTGGAACAAGATCTCCTACCTCACACCCCCGTCTGTGACAGATTTCCATCGGAGATCCATCTTTTCTAATGACAGCTGTGTCCATGGGTGATCACTGGTCAGTAAACCATTGGAGCCCTGTGACCATGACGCATGGCGACGGAGGAGAATTCCACTCATGTGTCACCGCCACCGGTCAGTATCCATGCTG
>JAXIVJ010008912.1:0-25000 GCA_036785665.1 Chirona hameri | reverse complement strand
CACTGCGACGGTGGCTGTGGCGTCTTGCCCCTCCTCGCCCCGTCCCTCCCCGGCCCCGTCTCGGGTCGCTCGGCCCGCCCGTCTCGCCTGGGGCGCTCTCGGGTCGCCCGGCCCGCCCGTCTCGCCTCTGGCGCTCTCAAGTCGCCCCGGCTCGTCTCAGATCGCCTGGGGCGCTCTCGGGTCCCCCGGCTCGTCTCAGCTCGCCTGGGGCGCTCTCAGGTCGCCCGGCTAGTCTCAGCTCGCCTGGGGCGCTCTCGAGTCGCCCCGGCTCGTCTCAGCTTGCCTGGGGCACTCTCGGGTCGCCCGGCTCGTCTCAGCTCGCCTCTGGCGCTCTCGGGTCGCCCCGTCTCGCCTCTGGCGCTCTCGGGTCGCCTGGCTCGTCTCAGCTCGCCTGGGGCGCTCTCGGGTCGCCCGGCCCGTCCCGTCTCGCCCCTGGCGCTCTCGGGTCGCCCCGGCTCGTCTCAGCTCGCCTGGGACGCTCTCGGGTCGCACCTGAGCCCGTGCAGCGGCGTGTCGGCCGTTCGAAATCGGCTCGTCGTCGGCCGGTTAGCGCGGTGGATCGATCGCCCCAGGCGGTGCCAGCGGCCATATTTGCCGGTGCCGCGCGGCCGGCCGATGGCTCGGTATTTGACCGCGCAGAGCGCCGCAGGGCAGGCTGCGGCCGCTGTCGGGGCCGTTTAGCGCCCATGGACCGACCTCACCCACCGCTCCCCGCCGCGCCGCGCCCAGTCTCGCTCGCTCCCGCCGGCCTCGAACTGCCGCAGGGCACGACTCGGCCGCGGGTTGCAGCCGACCAATCAGCGAGCTAATTTGTCGCCGAGCCGGACGCTGATTGGTCGGGTCACCGGACGTCATAGTGCTGCGTCACGGCGTCAGGTGCCGCTGGCTCCGCGGTCATTAGCTTTCGGCAAAACTCGGATCAAATGTCACACAGCTCGCGGCAAATTAGCAAATGAGGCTCACGCGATGGCGGTCAGCAATTCGAATCACGGTGCGGGCTGGTGCGGGCGGGGGCGGAGGGGGTCACGGGGAGGGGGTCCGGGGGAGGAGGATAGATGAAGAGCACCGCACACACGCTATGTTGAGCGGCGTCGGTGCCCGCTACCGGTTCAGTATTGATCACGGAACACAGGGCATCGTCAGGCAGACTGTAGCTCAGTTCGGCGCTGAACTCTTACGAAGGGCGGCTGGATGGAATGGCTCAATTCGGCGCCGAACTCTGACGAAGGGCGGCTGGATGGAATGGCTCAGTTCGGCGCTGAACTCTGACGAAGGGCGGCTGGATGGAATGGCTCAATTCGGCGCTGAACTCTTACGAAGGGCGACTGGATGGAATGGCTCAATTCGGCGCTGAACTCTGACGAAGGGCGGCTGGATGGAATGGCGCAATTCGGCGCTGAACTCTTACGAAGGGCGGCTGGATGGAATGGCTCAATTCGGCGCTGAACTCTTACGAAGGGCGGCTGGATGGAATGGCTCAATTCGGCGCTGAACTCTGACGAAGGGCGGCTGGATGGAATGGCTCAATTCGGCGCTGAACTCTGACGAAGGGCGGCTGGATGGAATGGCTCAATTCGGCGCTGAACTCTGACGAAGGGCGGCTGGCTGGAATAACTCAGTTCGGCGCTGAACTCTGACGAAGGGCGGCTGGATGGAATGGCTCAGTTCGGCGCTGAACTCTGACGAAGGGCGGCTGGATGGAATGGCTCAATTCGGCGCTGAACTCTTACGAAGGGCGGCTGGATGGAATGGCTCAGTTCGGCGCTGAACTCTGACGAAGGGCGGCTGGATGAAATGGCTCAATTCGGCGCTGAACTCTGACGAAGGGCGGCTGGATGGAATGGCTCAATTCGGCGCTGAACTCTTACGAAGGGCGGTTGGATGGAATGGCTCAATTCGGCGCTGAACTCTGACGAAGGGCGGCTGGATGGAATGGCTCAGTTCGGCGCTGAACTCTGACGAAGGGCGGCTGGATGGAATGGCTCAGTTCGGCGCTGAACTCTGACGAAGGGCGGCTGGATGGAATGGCTCAATTCGGCGCTGGACTCTTACGAAGGGCGGCTGGATGGAATGGCTCAGTTCGGCGCTGAACTCTGACGAAGGGCGGCTGGATGGAATGGCTCAATTCGGCGCTGAGCTCTTACGAAGGGCGGCTGGATGGAATGGCTCAGTTCGGCGCAGAACTCTGACGAAGGGCGGCTGGATGGAATGGCTCAATTCGGCGCTGAACTCTGACGAAGGGCGGCTGGATGGAATGGCTCAATTCGGCGCTGAACTCTTACGAAGGGCGGCTGGATGGAATGGCTCAATTCGGCGCTGAACTCTGACGAAGGGCGGCTGGATGGAATGGCTCAATTCGGCGCTGAACTCTGACGAAGGGCGGCTGGATGGAATGGCTCAGTTCGGCGCTGAACTCTGACGAAGGGCGGCTGGATGGAATGGCTCAGTTCGGCGCTGAACTCTGACGAAGGGCGGCTGGATGGAATGGCTCAATTCGGCGCTGAACTCTTACGAAGGGCGGCTGGATGGAATGGCTCAGTTCGGCGCTGAACTCTGACGAAGGGCGGCTGGATGGAATGGCTCTCAGCGTGACGAGTAACGTACAGACAAAGTGCCTAGATCGGCCCGCCCCGACAGCGGCGCTGGGCGGCGGCGGCGACGGCGGCCGAGGCGACATACTTAGGATGCAATGGTCTCAGGCCTCGTTAACCCCACCACGGACAAACGAGGGCTTACTGACCGTCGCTCGAGTCGCTAAGCGTCTCGGCACAGTAGCCTTTACGGGCGAAATTGTGGGCTGCCAATGGCTTCCGAAGACGACATCAGCTCAGGAGAATGACTCGCGATGCAAGACGAGCTCACGCCTCACACACCGTTCTTTTCGCTCGGTATTAAAATAAATTCACCTAGCTGGCAGCCTGGCAAGACGGTAAAGGTGTCCAAGGAAGCCATGAGGTCTGTTATATGATAGCTATACCGAATATTTGTTTTGCAGCTGTTGAAGCAAGGTTTGTAGCTTGTACCATGATATAATACGATTTGACATGTCAGGTCAGGCTGTTAATAGACCGAATACGATTCGTCTGACCTCCGACCTGACTTGGGTGTCTGTGTCGTCTCTCCCCCAGGCTTGGAGCGTCTATCGAGCATGGACAAGTATCCGGGGCTGGAGAAGCTCAGCTCAAACATGGAGAAGCTTGGCGGCATGGGCTCCCTGCTCGGTATCCCCGGCTTCGGCGGCGGCGGCGGCGGGCTGCATCAGTCGCACCAGGTCAACCACATGCAGACGGGGCCCAGTCCGGACCCGCAGCAGCAGCCAGGTGAGTCGGCTGCAGTCGAATGGAGTGTTTTTATAGCGTAGTGTTTTATAGTGTAGTGTTGTGAAGTGGAGTGACTGGATGATAACTCTATATCACAGACGTCAGGGCGGGGCAGGACAAATTAAGAGCTCACTGGCAGATATTTGGAGCCCGAGTTTGCAGGCCTTCAGTAGGGCAAGTGAAGGAGCTAAATAAAATAGGTCGGAAAATCCGTACAACAGGATAGCTTCACGTCACTCGGTATCCTGACATTGGTATCCTGCCATCAGTATCCTGCCATCAGTATCCTGACATCAGTATCCTGATATCCCGACGTCACTGTCCATCACCGTCAGTACATTCACTCACGGTAGCGTAATGCCAGCCATATTCCCCGCGGCGCCCGGCTGCCAGGCTGGACAATGCGGACATGGAGGGAGTGGGTGTGCTATCAGGCCCGGGAGGGGCGGGGCGGGGGAGGTAAGCTGGTCTGAATACCGGGTCCCGGTCCCCGGGAGCCCCAGTCAGATGGGTGCTGAGGTGGCAGATATATCCGACGGACCGCCGGCGGTGTGGGGGGGAGGGGTTACCGGATCCCTCACACGGACCCGACACCGGTGGGAAGGGTTAATATCATCCACCCAGTCTGCCGGCGAATATGGCGCTGGATTGATCTGCTGGCTCAGCATTACTTCGTAATGGGCGATATGTCGCCAGATTTGCTGGCTCATGCCGCCAGATTTGCTGGCTCATGTCGCTAGATCCGCTGGCTCACCACTGTCGGCAATGGTCGATATTCCGCCAGATTATTGCTGCCATTGACGTCATGCAAAGGAGATCGGTAACCGGTCCTAAAATAGGCGGTTTAATCATTAGCTGGCCCAGTTTCGCAGAACAAGAGGCCAGAACCTGCACCGGCCCAACTTGTATCATTTGATTTGCGGCGAGGAACGGGATAATTTTAGCCTAGCAGACTAGCCTCTGAATCCTCCCGGTGAATATTACACGACTGAGAAAGTCACTCATGATCATAGGCGTAGGAACAGAGGGGGGGTGGTCCCCTCACTTTTCGGCCATTTTGTTTGCTAAAATCTTCTTCTTTTGCTTGATGAGGAAAATTGTTGATGGCAAAAGGTTCGCCAAGACGAGAAGAGCCCAAATCTGTAAAGAAATATTCAATAGGGGGGGAGGGTCTCCCAAGATGAGATCAAAGTTTCACTGGCCCCCTCGCTTTTTGTGACGTTCCTACGTCCCTGTTCATTATTCTGACTTAGCACTTCTTTCAGAGCTGGGCAGACGCAAGTTCATGTTTACTAAATAATAAAGTTCAGGTGATACACTTGAGAGGGTTCCCTATTTATTATGTATCAACCGGGTTGCCGGCAACGCTAAGAAGGGTATGAACCACCATATCCGCCAAGCCCTCTGACCCTCGACCAACAGCACAGAGTACCAGGACGTATAGAGTACCAGGACATAGTCCCCTCTGACCTCCCGGCCCGGAACTTCCGACGTCTTACCTCTGTCCGGAACTTAGGATGCCGAGACCTGAGGACAATGATCGATGTTTAAGGGGGCCACAACTACAGGGCTATATGGCGCCCATGACGCCGAGACCCGTCTGTTTCCCCTCTGACTCCCCGATGTCCACTGTTCAGGGTTCCGGCGCGGTATGGACATGTTCCGCCTGCGCGCCACCGACCCGCGCCCCTGCAACATCTGCGGCAAGATCTACAAGAACGCGCACACCCTGCGCACGCACAATGAGGACAAGCACTCGCAGTGCGCCGGCTTCCGCTGCGTCCTGTGTGGCACGGTGGCCAAGTCACGCAACTCCCTCCACTCACACATGTCCCGGCAGCACCGCGGCATCAGCACCAGGGACCTGCCGCTGCTGCCCATGCCGGCCCCCTGGGACCCCGAGCTGGCGGCCCGCTTCATCGCGCGCACCGGAGGCCGAGGAGAGGTGGTGCGTCAGTCATTGGCTCGCTGGGAGAAGTCGATGAGCAGTTCGCCGGTTCCGTCTCCGACTGGCGCCGGAGGGCAGGAGAACGGAGGCGGCGCGGAGGCAGACCCGTACAGGGTGAATCTGATGCATCAGCTGGCCGCGCAAGCGGTCACCTCAGCCGCTGGTGGAGGAGGCGGCGGCGGGGGAGCAGGAGGCGGCGGCGGCGGCGGCGCAGGTGGGGGCGGCGCGGCGCCTGGCGGCGGCGGCAGCGGTGCTCCGGCTGCCCCTGGCTCCACCGGCTCAGCCGTGCTCGACACCTACCTGCAGATGATGGCGGAGCAAGGCCTGGACCTGTCCGTAGGCGTAGCCGGCGCGCGCCGACCGACGCCCGGAGTCGCGCCGCCGGCCGGCTCTGACGACGAGGAACCGGAAGAGCCCGAGGACGGCGAGGACGGCGACAAGGAGGGCTCCGAGCGCTCCGACGAGCCTGACAACGGAGACAAGGAGAACGTGAGCTGCTCGGGCGGCACTTCGGACCGCGACGGCTCCGACTGAGGCCGCCCCCGCCGCCTGCACACTCCCAGAGGCGTCCACACTAGCTTAGCCGTCCGATTTTTACCGCTCTTTTGTAGACGTGCGTGCGCGGACGCCGTTAAACGGAGACGAATCGGACTTAGTCCAGCCCCCGCGCCAGCGCGAGCAAGCGCCTCTATGCACCGACGACCGTAAGCAATATTTATAAATTGAGCCTATTTTGTAACACAATGTGACATTGTGGACTGTTGGATTCCTAGCGCCTTACCGAACATCCAGAGAGAAAGAGAGAGAGAGAGAGAGAGAGATAGAGAGAGAAAGAGAGAGCGATGTCCAGCTATGTCCGGGTCAGCCGGGGCCGCGTGGCAGCCCGGCACCGTGAGTCATTCATACAGGGTTTATTGATACGGTTGAGAGCGAGAAAGAGAGATAGAGAGAGCGAGAGAGAGAGAGAGAGAGAGAGAGAGAGAGAGAGAGAGAGAGAGAGAGAGAGAGAGAGAGAGAGAGAGAGAGAGAGAGAGAGAGAGAGAGAGAGAGAGAGAGAGAGAGAGAGAGAGAGAGAGAGAGAGAGAGAGAGAGAGAGAGAGAGAGAGAGAGAGAGAGAGAGAGAGAGAGAGAGAGCGAGAGAGGACTGGTTGAGCGTGCAGAGTTCTGCGCTGGTTGGACCGCGCGCCCATAGAGAGAGAGAGAGAGGGAGAGAGGGTCAGAGCCGGGCCAGCCGGCGGGAATCGTAGTGACCGCCGAACCATGATGTACTGTAAAGCAATAGCCAGCTGTGTCTAGGTCAAGTGATACGGTGCGTGTGGGTAGATCGCTATTTTAGTATACAACTGTCTGTGGCCCGTTGTCATATATAGGCGTGTAGTCAGCTTTGGAGTCCGGTCGACGCTCGCTAGGGAATCTGTGCCTTAGGTGAGACTGTACCGGAGGTCGGATCCCCGTGCGGCGCGGGCTGGGGAGGGGGGGGGGGGTGCAGGGGGCCGCCGCCAGCTGACTGCCTGACCCTGGGTCAGCGCAGGTCAGCGGCGGCGGGAGGTCACCTCGTAGCGTGCCGGTAGTGGCGACTCGCTTGGTTGTGCCGAGGCGAGGCGTCCGTTAGTGGCGACTCGCTTGGTTGAGCCGAGGACGGCCGGTGGCTGTCAGACGTTTTGTGCCTGCGGTCTACTAGTCGGTTTATGTGGGATGCGGAGGTCTCGCGGAACCCGAGAGGGCCCACGGGACTCTGCGAGGGTTCGCCAGGTCCCCGTAGGGGTGCAGGAGACTCGGTGAGGATTGTCCTGGTCCCCGTGAGGGTGCACCGGCCCCCCGCGAGGTAGGCCGTGAGGAGGTCCCGGTTTTCCCGGGGTCACCGTGGGACCGTTGCTGGCTTGGAAAGGTGTCGGTCGAGCATACCTGGGCCACCCCAGTAGCTAGGGCATTTACAGAGAGCCCCTCGGGGCAGGGCACCGGCGCGTCGCCGACCGTCCTGGCCCGTAGGTCGAGGGTTCGAATCCCGGCACGTGCTAGTACCTGAGCACTTTTGTTTTGGCCGCTCTGTGATGGTAGGTGATTGGCGCGGGCTGGCGGTCCGGCTCTGAACCGTGTCCCGTCGGCCCGGCCGCCCGGGGGGGGGGGGGGAGGGGGCCCGCGCCGCACGCCGATCCCCCTCCACTGTGTCGTCGATAACACGATAGCAAACCCCTGTTGTGCCGTAGCTCCGGAGCTGATTTGAAAAGGTCGCTGAAATCGCCCACCACACGCCCGCGTCGCGCAGAGCCGCGCGCAGTTCTGGTTTTGTTTGTACTCTCAGGGGATATTGCAGGTATTTGTTTCCGCGTTCTAGTCTGACGGTTCAGGTCAAATCGCCCGGTATATCTCTGCAGCCTACTGGGCTGCGTCGTTGCCGCGAACCTACGGTAAATTTGTTGAGTTTTCCTTGTGCATTCTTCGTATGCGATAGCGCGGTAGTGGATAGTGCTTTTTGATGTGTTGACTGCCCCGCCGGTGGTGTATTGTGTAGGGTGCTCGGCTTGTTAAATATTGATTGTAATTCCTGTAACGATTGTGCCAAACGTACATGCAAAACCACTGTTTTGATTTGCACTAGAACCACTCCATATGAGAATAGGCGCTTCCTGTTTGTATCGTGCGTAGTGTCTTGTTTTCTGTCTGATAGTACCTGATATAGCGCGTAGTGAATAATACTCAACTATCGAACAATACTGTAGTACAACGCTTCCTATTTTACATTTAGTGGTGCTGTTTTCTGTAGTGATGTGCGGTCATGTTTTTCGCTGCGTGCCGGTGCTCCCGGCGGCGCCTATTTTTGTTGTAGACTGTACTGACTTCCGTTTGTTCGCGCGCTACTGGTCCACTGCACGCCAGATGTCGCGCCACAACTGACCCCGCGGGGTCAGCTCTGTCCTCTTCGCGCCAGGTCCCGTCCCCCTCCCTGCCGCGCACACAGCTCACCCGGCCCTTGACTGAGTTCGGTCGGCTGATGTTTCAAATCTTCTCCGCTCCATATGGCGTGTGTACAGAGCGTATAGGCCCGTGTAGCGAGCAGCGGTGGATGTTGTTGAGTAGGCGCCGTGTCCCTGGGCAGTTCGACCAGCAATACTCGAGCGCGGTGAGCGCGGTGAGCGCGCCACCGCCGCGCGTACACGTTTTATACTAGAGTGTTAGCCCGCGCGGTTGTCCGCTGTACATGCAGTGTAACGATAGGTGTCGTAGCACCGACCGCCGCGTCGGCCGTGACCTGAGGTCGGGTCACCCGCCGCCCGCTCGCTCCGCCGCTGAGCCGCTGTCATCTCTGCGGCCTCTGCCGCCGCTATCGCCGCAGTTGCACTCCCAGAAATAGCCACCATCGAGATCCGATCGGTAATTATTGAAGCATCGGTGGTTTGCAGGCGGCGGCTGGCCGGCCGCCATTCCGCCGTAAACCGCCGGCGACGGCTCTGATTATTTGACAATAATTCAGTTATTTCTGTACGGCGTGACGTCAGGACGGACCTGAGGTGCGGGCCTAGCGCCGTCACCGCCGCCACCGCAGCCTAATGAACTTGGCCCGCTTGCGCGCCGCTGTACGCCGACGTACCGCGCCGTAATCGCCGTCAGGTCACAGCGCCAGAAATAGCGCGCTGTCGCGGCGCGCCGATCACGAATCGTCTCGGCAGTGGCGGCCCGCGTCGGGTTTGCCTCCGCCGCGTCGCAGTCGTCGACAGCGGCGCGGCGCATAAAAACATACCGGGTCGCAGCCTCCAGACTCCTGTCCGAAAGCAGGCCGGGGCAGCGGGCCGCTGCAGTGTGGCATTTAGCACTGCAGCGTGCTGTGCCGTTTTTGTATCTGCCGACGTCGGCCGTTTTTGTATCTCCGGCGGAACACCGTAATGGCGCCTATTGAAACGCGGCGCGCGCGCGCCCATCGATTGCCAGATTTAGGAGGATTGCGTTGTTGCGTGTGATGCACCGTATTGATTGCAAGCGCGAGTGCGGGCCGGCTGAAGCGGCGGCGGAGCGCGGGCTGGGAAAGCCGCAGATGGTGGTCTGATGCAGCCCTCACGGAGCGGAGCAGCAGTCTGGTGGCCTGACCCGGGCCGCGGCCAAGCGCCGACGGCTGGACTAACGCGGGCAGATCTGGGCTTAGTAGACAGTATTGTGTAAGAACGCGCTTCAGGAATAAACGTAGGAGCGGACTGTGGTGTGTCTTTTGTCTGTGGCTGGCGAGAGATGAGGACGGTGGGGCGGTGTCGGTGGCTGGTCATGAGGTGAGGGATCGGGCGAGGCTGACCCTGACGTGAGCCCTGGCCCCGGCCCCCTGATCGGGGACAGGATCGGCGAGGCTGACCCTGACGTGAGCCCTGATCGGGGACAGGATCGTGGTGAGGCAGTCACCTGGGAGGACTTCGGACATGTCTGAGGTCGGCAACACACCGCCCACGCGGTCGTCCGCCACTAACTGACCTGCCGCTGTGGACATGTATAGCCTCCACTCACGTTTATGGTCGCATCTGAACCGACCCACAACGCCAAGCTTTCCAGTGTGTCTGGTATTAAAGGGAATAGTTCACATTTAACATGCGGTTTTCAACGAGATGGCAGATTTGTAGAGCAGATCGAAAAACGGGGTTGTGGTGAAAGAATTACCCTCGCAACGCTGAGTAATTTCGACACAGGACTAGTGGGCCCCTTTTAAAAGACGCTGGCTGTTTGGTGCCCGATCGGGGCACACTTGTTTCGGGTCCTCACAACGGTTGTTTACGTTATAAGCAGCCTGGCCGTCGTTATTGTGTGCAATAGTTTCCATATCTAAGCTACCATAAGCATGACGTCATAATCGTCATGAAGTTTTTCATAGTCATGAAGGAGAGAAGAGAACATGCCCCATTTTTTCCGACGGATATCCATCTATCGTCAAAACAAATTCGTTTTTTTCAGCTCGAAATACCCCATATAGCCAAATTTCAAGACAACTTTCAAGGTGACCTCCTTTCAAGATTTCGACTCTAAATTGAAATTCTGCTGATGAACAGGAATTACGCGATCTGATGGTAGGGGTCAGCATCCATGAAGCTCTGCTGCTTAGCGAAGGGCTCGGATAAAATAAATCCCTACAAAGAAAATCTTTGGACTAAATACAAATAAATATTTTGCAAAATAATTTGGGATAAAAATGCCAAGATAATTTCTGGAACGAACCGCAGCATTACGGCAATTTTTAACCCGCGAGTTACTGGGGGTATATTTCATAACGCGACTTACTGGGCGAGCTATTTTTTTGAATCTCCGGAACTACTGGACCGAATGTAAAAATTCAAACGGCATTCGATAGCCCTGGCAAATTTATCGAGGGAAACATAATATTGTTGACCTCGGGGCCACCGATGACGTCACAGGTCAGGTCAAGTACAAAATGTTTGACCGTGTCAAAAGGTCTCGATGGATGGAATTGTCGCACAAAATTGCGATATTAAACGCATAAGCTGTTGATAAATCGGAATCATTCGTTGTGTCTGACACTTCTAAGTACCTTTCTAAGCTGTTTATGACCTTGGGTCAGGTCAAGGTCATCCGAGGTCACGAGGTCGAACTGCAGATTACGGTCATTAGGCGTTGTAACACATGATTATGGTTTTGTTTTTCGTCTAGAACGCGAAAAAATGACCTTAGAACACAAATAGCAGTACAAAGCAAAAATGGAAAAGCGTTTTTTATGCATAGTAATGCTGTGAGCGGTGGTCGATTTGTGTCATTTGAAGGTCATAACTCAGTCATTGTTGAAGATATGGACTTCGAATTTGGTATACATATTCACCGCAAACGTCTTGATCACATATATTCCGGTTTTGGGATAATTCTTATTTTTTCTTGAACATTTTGTAAAAAAGAAAAAATGTATTTGGATTTCTCAAAAATTTTAATTAAAAAAACTCAAAAATCCGAGATAGCAGTTTGATAGCCCAGTCTATTGTCAGTAATTTGATGTAAGCTAATTGAGTTTATCTTAAACATCGTACCTTTGACAGCGTTTTCCGCAAACCATTATTTTTCAACAAAAACCGAAGAACATGATGTCCCTCTGACGTCATTCCCGGTTGACCTATCATAGCCTCATATTTTTACTTTTGCCAACATATGTAGAATTGATGTGAGAGAAGGTACTGCAAGTTTGGTGACGATACCGGTGTTCGTTTAGGAGTTATTGCAAAATAACGAGGGGGGGGGGAAATAGCTCCCCCCCCAGTAAGTCTGGGGGGGAACTGGAACTGGAACCCAGTAAGTCTGGTTAACTGGAACGTAACTTTTAGGAATATTGTTCAGGCTCAATCCGGCAGGACAGTATTCTTCAACAAGCGAGTTTGAAATCAAGTTTTTAATGTGAGGTGAAAACACACGAAGTCCAGTAGTTCGCATTATGAAAATGCAAAAATGTTGCAAATGTCTAGAAGTTGACTGGAAAAGACCAGGCAGGACCGCGCCGGGCCACCCACTCGGCTCAGTTAATAACTGCAATGTCTCAGCTGTCTGCAACACAACACCAACAGCACTCCCCATTTGAAGATTACCAAGCTTTCATGAGGACACTTCGGAATTGTCTTTTTAATCCGCCGCTGAGAAACAGAGTCGAACCGAGGGCCGAGGCGCCGCCGGACAGAGTTCTGAAATACTCAGTGGGCACGTGAGCCTTGGTGCCGCGTTAAAGATCCAGCTGGCACTCGGTAGAACGACGCAGGCGAGGCCGCTCCCCATATTTGGAAGCTCACAAGGACAGGATTAGGCCTGTAACAAACGCCGCCCGGTTTCGGTGCTGATAATAACGCCATCGAATCAATTATGCGGAAAAACAAGTGAGGGTTAGAAAAACAAGCGCGACTAAAAACAGGTGAGGAAGTTACAAAGGTTTTCGACAGATTTGGTCTTTGATCCTATCACCTCTCAAGAATCCCGCCCCCCCCCCCCCCCAGACCCAGAATATCTCGTTCGGCATCAAAAGTGTAGATTGAGAAACGTCTTACGAAAAACGGATTTATTGGGAAAGCTAACACATAACGGTCTAGAGGTGATAGTCGAGGAGACAGCAATGCACTATAGTGTGAACTAGTTTGAATCCCTTCTCGAGATGTAAGGAGTTAAGGACGCATGAACAATGCATTATTGGGGATAACTCCAAGTCGATTTCAACTAAATTTTGCATTACAGAGTGCATCTCATCATCTGTCCGTCTGTCCGTCTGTCCGTCTGTCCGTCTGTCCGTCTGTCCGTCTGTCCGTCTGTCCGTCTGTACGTTTGTACGTCTGTCCGTCTTTCCGCCCTGTCTGTCTGGTCTGTCTGTCTGTCTGTCTGTCTGTCTGTCTGTCTGTCTGTCTGTCTGTCTGTCTGTCTGTCCTGTCGTCTGTCTGTCTGTCTGTCTGTCTGTCTGTCTGTCTGTCTGTCCGTCTGTCGTCTTTCCGCCTGTCTGTCTGTCCTGTCTGTCTGTCTGTCCTGTCTGTCTGTCTGTCTGTCTGTCTGTCTGTCTGTCTGTCTGTCTGTCTGTCTGTCTGTCTGTCTGTCTGTCTGTCTGTCTGTCTGTCTGTCTGTCTGTCTGTCTGTCTGTCCGTCTGTCCGTCTGTCCGTCTGTCCGTCTGTCCGTCTGTCGTCTGTCCGTCTGTCCGTCTGTCCGTCTGTTCGTCTTTCCGCATGTCTGTCTGTCTGTCTGTCTGTCTGTCTGTCTGTCTGTCTGTCTGTCTGTCTGTCTGTCACTGTCTGTCTGTCTGTCTGTCTGTCTGTCTGTCTGTCTGTCTGTCTGTCTGTCTGTCTGTCTGTCTGTCTGTCCGTCTGTCGTCTGTCCGTCTGTCTGTCCGTCTGTCCGTCTGTCCGTCTGTCCGTCTGTTCGTCTTTCCGCCCTGTCTGTCTGTCTGTCTGTCTGTCTGTCTGTCTGTCTGTCTGTCTGTCTGTCTGTCTGTCTGTCTCTGTCTCTGTCTCTGTCTCTGTCTCTGTCTCTGTCTCTGTCTCTGTCTCTGTCTCTGTCTCTGTCTGTGTCTGTGTCTGTGTCTGTGTCTGTGTCTGTGTCTGTGTCTGTCCGTCTGTCTGTCTGTCATCTATGTTCATGTGTATATTTCGATACGAAAGATACGAAATCATTATAATTAAAATTATATATCTGTAAAATCCATATAAAACTAAACCAACAAAATGTATCACGAAGAATATCGTCTAAGCGAACGCTTGACACCAACTCATGAAATGTTTCGTCCCCCTAAAATAGATCGGCGAGCAGATGTTGCATATCACCCCTCTCAGGTGCCATGTGTAAACCGCGCGACCCGGCGCTGCCTCAGCGTGTGCCGCCCAACCCTCCCGCGGCAGCTGCGCGTGCCACGTCTCTGGATGTCGTGAACAACCACCGCGCGGCCGCGATCCCTCTCATCCCTCTCCGCTGCCACTGCCAGACGCACAGCCGCGCATCTATTAATGTTCAGCCTCAGTGCCGTGTCACTTTTTCCCGTACTGGGCCGCGATTGTCAGTTGGCTCTGTGATTAACGACCGTCACACGACGCGCCCGGCGGCGGCGGCGGCGGCGGAGGCGGCGGCGGAGGCGGCGGAGGTGGTGGTGGTGGCAGAGCTGGTCCGGCGCCAACTCACGCGTACTGCCACTGGGCGGCGCCTCTTGCGCGCGCTAAATCCCCGACAATCCTGGCGGCGACGGCTGGGTCGAGTAATTACACCATCTCAGCGCTGAACACGGCCGCCGCGGCCGGCCTCCGAGCGGTCTCATCTCAGATAGAGCGCCCCCCCCCCCCCCCCTCCTCCCGCCGCCGCCGCAGCAGCAGCACCGACGGTACCGGGCCAGCTCATCGGCGACAATCGACGTTTGATCTGCAGCAATCGGCAGACCGTCAGCGAAACCGCCGCGCACCGAGCCGCCAGGGGGCAGTCCGGTCGGGCAGAGCCCAGCGCGACAGAGCGGAGCCTCAGTCAGAGGGAGAGAGAGAGAGAGAGAGAGAGAGAGAGAGAGAGAGAGAGAGAGAGAGAGAGAGAGAGAGAGAGAGAGAGAGAGCGCGGAGATACAGAGCAGAGAGGGGAGAGGCGGCGGCCAGCGCGTTTATTCCAGATCATCGAGCACACCTTGCACGCCACGTCGGTCGATGACAAACAGGCCGTCCGACCGCGTCGACTGCTGCTGCTGCTGCTGCTGGCGGGGCCGCTTCGGGGTGCCGTCGCCGGCTCCGCCGGGTCCGCTGGGTCCGCTGGGTCCGCCGGGCCGGCCGGCCGCCGCTGCCGGAGGCTTACCACCGCCTGAAATCAGTGCCGGGATGAGTCACTCAGTCGCGCTCTCTCTCTTGCGCGCGCGCCACACGTTTACACGATAGGGGCGGCCGGCGCGCACCGACAGTACGCTTGGCACGTGGCTGTGCCGGCGGCGGTGGCGGTGCCGGCGGCGGTGGCGGTGCCGGTCTGTGCCCACAGCCACCCGTCGGTGGTGATGGAGACACACCGGAGGCGGTGGCACAGACGGGGGGAGCTGGGGGGGGGGGGAGGGGGGGGGGGTACAGAGGAGACAAACATCGGGCGCCTAGACAGCGAAATTCTTGCAGAGTCTACGAGTCCACAGACAAGCCGAAGTTACGGACTTTGAGTAACACTTCAGGTCATTTTTACTTTGAAGAAGACAAAACCATTAAAACAATCGGAATGATAAAGTGCAAAAATGGGTCTCCTGAAAGATATTGCTGAAAGATGTGTTCTAAGGAACTTTATTCTACGTTCTGAAATGCCTTTTGCGGCTCCACGAGAGATATACGTCATCACTGAATAGGATACTCAATTGCACTTAGTTTGACCCTTCAAAATTCCCTGGGAGCCAATGTAGCTTCTGAGCAAGGACGGCGCACGCTGCATGATATTGGAAAAGAAGCAGAACAGCGGCAGCCCAGGGCTAACAGACTAAACACTACGCGTACTACGGTGCCTCTCCCTTCATATACACCACGCCTCATACACACATTGACAGCAGGTTGAGTCAGTGGGAATTCAGCAGGTGGCCCGTATTTTGGCCCGCAAACAGCCTTTCTCGTCTGGAATCGGCTTTGTTGACGACGACACCGGCTCTGGGCTCTGAATGATTGAAGCAGCGCGCACTACACAGTCAAGCACCCTCACAGTTGCTGCGCAGTGTTTTTGTCGGAAAAGAATCGTCTTACGGACGAGGAACAGTGCCGACACATGTATGACGGCCCGGCATACCCAAAGGAGGAGACGAAGTCAATGTGAAAAGGGAGAAACTGCATTAATTCTCAGCGAGACTTCGGTCAAAGCTTTTCGCGGAGAAGTGCTGAACTCGCTGTAAACTGAAGTTTGAGATATTGCGCTTGAACTTGTGCTCGTAGACACAAATGCGATGAGCGGATGTGCCCAGGCACGTAGCCAAGGGGGGGGGGGGGGGGGTGCGGCGGGTGCGGCCGCATCCCCTGGAGGCCAGGAGGGCCTTTTTCGGCGGCGGAGGGCCCTTTTCGGCGCGCGCAGCGCACCGAAAAGGGTCGACGAGACCGCGCGAAGCGCGGATCATGGTCTCTTTACCACGCGAAGCGTGGTCTTTAGAGAGCTTAGAGCACTTCAGAGGATCTTTAGGGCCACCAGGACCCTCTCTGAAAGACCAGAGTGTCCCTTGGACGTTCAAAAGAGCCCTGTGCAAGTCTGAGGGACCCTTGACCAGACCGAAAGGGCCCCTGAGCGGGTCCGAGGGCCCCTGAACATGTCGAATGGGCCCCTAGCCAGCACAGAGGGGCCCCTGGGCAGGTCGAGAGGCCCCTGAGCATGTCGACAGGGCGACAAAGTAGCCAGAACAGTCCCTTGCCAGGGCATAAGGGCCCCTGAGCAGGTTGGAGGGCCCTTGGACAGACCCCAGAGGGCCCCTGGAAAGTTCAAAGGGCCCCTGTGCAGGTCAGAAGGGCCCCTGACCATACTGCAAGGGCCCCTAGGTGGGTCAGGACAGCCCCTGAACATGCCGAATGGGCCCTAGTTAGCTTGGAGGGGCCCAAGGCAGGACGGAGGGCCCTCGGAGCATGTCGCAAGGTAACAAAGCAGCCAGCGCAGTCCCTTGTCAGGTCAGAAGGGCCCCTCAGAAGGCTGGAGGGCCCCTGGACAGACCAGAAGGGCCCTGGAAAGTTAAAAATGCCCCTGTGCACTAGATCGGAGGGCCCCTGACAAGACCGAAAGGGCCCCTGTGCGGGTAAGAAGGGTCCCGGAACATGCCGAATTGGCCCCTAGCCAGCACGGAGGGGCCCCAGGGCAGGTAGAAGGGCCCATTAAGCATGTTGACAGGGCGACAAAGCAGCCAGCGCAGTCCGACCAGAAGAGTCGCTGGGCAGATCGGAGGGGTTCCTGGGCAAGTCAGAGGAGCCTCTGGCTAGACCGAAACGGTCCCTGGGCCGGTCGGAAGGGCCCTTGGACATGCCGGATGAGTTTCTAGCCAGGCTGGAGGGATCCCTGGGCAGGTCGGAGGGGCCCCTGAGCATGTCGGCAGGGTGACAAAGCAGCCAGTTCAGTCCCTGGCCAGGTCGGAAGGACCTCTGAACCGGCCGAATGTGTCCCTTGACACACAAGAGGGGCTTCTTGGAAGGTCCGAGGGGTCCCTGGTCAGACCGGAAGGGCCCAAAGCACGTAGAAATCACAGATGAAGATTAAATACAAAGAGGACTTACTCCACAAGAACAAGATTAAAATCGGAGCTTTCGGGTATATTGTAACACCCTTCGTCAACGATTAAGAGGCATTCGGTAACAGGTCATTGCTCATCTTTAAGATGAGCAATGACATGTTACCGAATGCCTCTTAATCGCTAACGAAGGGTGTTACAATATACCCGCAAGCTCCGATTGTAATTTGTATTGCAGAGTAAGCCCTCTTTGTATTTAATGTATATCACCCACTCCACATCATGTCATTTCGCGGATCCCAGATAAGTCCCTGAACAGGTCAGAAAGGCGTTGGAAAGGTCGAAGGGGCCCCTAGACGATCTGAAGGAACCCTGGGCCTTTCAACAGTAGGAATGCAGCTGTCCAGGGAATAAAACTCTTTTTTACGCCGCTCCGCAGCGCAATTTAACTACAAATTGAATTATATGCGGGTTAGAAAAAAACGGGCCGTTTCTCGGCGCATTTATGTGTTATGTTGCTACTTCCCTATATAATTGGGCAAAATAGTTCACGTTAGCATTTTTTAACGCACTTTTAAACGCACAATAACATTTTTAGAGGTCCGCACCATAAGCAATGTGACGCATTGATGAGAATGCATATCCAGGGCAAAAGACTCAATTTTTTGGCGCCGCTCCGCGGCGCAATTTGTTTAAGGGTTCAAGGTCTTGAGCTTTAAAAAAATCCAAGTAGGTATAGCTAATTCCAAATTGGTGCCGCTGGTTCCAAAGTTGATATGGCAGTTTGCTAACTCCAGGTCCTAGAAGTTGGTATGGCCCATGATATCTGTCATACTGCATTTTCCATCCTTGTAACGTACTTTTTATCAGTTTTGTTTGGTCCTTTCAGCGCTCGGGAAGGGGGCCCTTTCGAGGCGCCGCACCCCCTGGACGAAATCCTGGCTACGTGCCTGGGTCATGCGCCTGTCGAGAGTCGGCCTGTCGTGATGTGTTTGTCGTGATGCCTGTCGTGATGTGCCTGGCTACGTGCCTGGCTACGTGCCTGGCTACGTGCCTGGCTACGTGCCTGGATCATGTGTCTGTCGTGATGTTGGATTGTAAGACTCAAAGCCTGGAAGAACTGGTGTGTGGAGATTGCTCGAATATGCATACATACAAAATAGCCGATTACACATCACTCAAGCTATTGTGTATGCATGCATGACCATATTGTCGAGCAACATACGAATGAAGAGTAACTATCTTGCTTACGCATTTCACAGTGACGTCATTCAGTGATGCTGTTTACTCGTGTAATTGTATTGACTTCGGTCAATGACCTTCGGAAATCACACAACCAAGTCGGACACCCCACCCGAACCCCGGCCGGACCCATCAGAAAGGTCACTCTTGCCACCTCTGAGAGCGGCAGGAAAGGTCACGAATCAAACCCGGTCACCTGTGCAGCGGGAGGCAGCAGAGCAAAGGACACGACCTTTCCCGCTGTGTCACGTGTAAGGAGCACGACCGAGTGACTGGATGGCTCCGACCTTTACACGGGAGAACAATGACGTAACAAACCGACTCCGTGCTGCTGGCGCCGCATCGTCAGCCGTGACGTCACTCTTCTCAAAATGGCGACGGTTGACTGAGATGGGGGTTTAATTTCTCTAAGAAGTACAACAATCAAAATGGTAATTATCTTATTTGAAACAATAATACTTTGGCATTGTGTGTTTCAGGGAGTTATCATTGGGTTCATTTACATCTAATCGTATGGAAAACAAATCAGGTTTATCAATTTGTAATGGAATTAGGAATTTAAACAAAATCCTTCTTGCGCACTCACTGCACTGAGAGGCAAAATTTCCCTAAAAAAACAACAGTAATCTTGAAGCTTCATTTGCCAAAGCGACTGTTAATTGTGAATGTTCTTAGGAGCAGTGAGTTTGTTGATGTTTGTCACAACACTTCCTTTCTCAAGTCATCAGGCCAACAATCACCTGATGACGACCAGCATTAAACCACTCGGCGGGCTTTACGGAGTCTGTCCCACAGGCATTGTGAAACTGAAGCTACTCGCCTATAAATCACATATTGACAGGCCACAACCCTGCGGCTGAAACGGCCACATCAGCAGTTGTTGTATAATAAAACACTATATTATAGTCGGTCTTCTGTAAATCAAGTATTGCCATGAATGAGTAAGTTGTGGCTCGCACAGAAGTCTCGTAGACCTCCGTTATTTATTGCAGAACTTCAATGTATTTTATTCCTCGCTCAAAACACTAGCAGATTAAAGGAGATTTAAGTCAGCAATGCTTCGTCAAAACAAGACTGGCGAAAAATAACTTTGATTCAATTTAATTGAAGTGTCCATTACAAAATCAGGCAATGCTGTAAACGAAAGAAATGTTCAATGAGTTTGCAAAACAAATGTCCATGACTTTCCAAATGTGGTGCAAATATTTATTAATATAATATTTTTTGTCGTCGTCCTGGATATACAAGTGAGGCAAACACCGCATAGATTCACTTTGGGGTTATTTGTCAACTAGTTTGCAATTAATACCAAAACGCAAGAGATATTGCTTAGGATTTTGCGCCTATGAAAAATAGGGGATATATATTATCATAATATAGATAGTCAATAAGGATAAAGTCAAGCCCAGAATCTGAAACTATCGGTTGATAAAAATTAGGAAAAATGTAACTGATATACCTTTTTTTCTCTCGTGAAAACACTCTTGCGGTACGCCGCGTCCGACCCAAAAGCTTAGTGAAAGTTTCGTGCAAAGATGGTGCGCAGCAAATATACACTTTATGATATGAAAGGGCTGAACGTGAATTCTCTGTCGAATGAGCCGGAGCCTAAGTGCGTTTGCGCCGATAGCGAATGGGCAACCACTCCACAGTATCGCACCCGACCCGGGATCGGTCCCAGGTGCGTCACATTCTGATGAAACCGCCTCCGACGCAAAACATTCGTGAAGCTCTTCGGTGGAACGGAAAGCCGGCCCGTCGATGGTCGGATGCGGCAGACACCTAACAAACTTGTTCTTTACACAAAGATTATCAGAATTCCAACCAGTTTCCAATGCACGTGAATTGTTTGGAATAACATCTAAGGTTCAGGGCGTCAGGCACGCCGACTTGCTTGCTTATATTACGAATGTTAGGGTATTTACTGTTACTTTACTTTACGATTCATCTCTTAGCAGATGTAATGCTAAGTAATGCATATACTTCATCACTGACGAACGTTGATCAACTGATATATCGCTTTCCGCAACATCAAGGATTTTGGCCAGGAAGCCAATAAAGTAATATTTCACTTCATGAATTGATTTCTTACTCACCAAAGTCATGTACCACGTTGAGGTTAGTGAAACCATTACCGCTTTGCAACATTTCATTTTAATCTGACATGTCGATGGTGGTGCATGTTAACTATGCACTGGATTGGCTGGCGAAGCTCGTGAAGAGCATGGCGTTTCATCATTGGCGGGTATGAATTATGAGGTAACAGCGTCGCATGCTGACGTTGGCAAGTATCAGGCCGCCGGCTTGTGTACGACGTAAAGCAATATAGGTCAGCAGAGCAGTATGTCCAGTGATTTAGTTTTCCGCTCAGCTCCTGCAGTAATAGAACGCTATTTACGTCATGAATCTGTGTTGGAGCGCAGCCATATGCGCGGGGTAGACTCGCATTAAATCATCCAGACATCTATTGCCAATTGGCAAACTGGAAGCTTCGAATAAAGTTTGAAACGCTCTCGGACTAATAACTTCGTACCGGAAACAGAACAGAATGTTGTAATCATATTGTTACATTGTTTTATTTGCCTTTCGAAATCTTCCCTAAATTAAGGATTTGTAAGCGTACATTTTCCTGAGTACCTATTCCGATACGATGAGGACAAAAAACAAACAAAAAACAATCGCAATTCAAAATCACAACTCGGCAAATCGAAGGCACACAATATAATAATAAATAATATGGCCCGTGCACGTTTGTTCCGAGTTCATAAAAGTGGTTTCTGTTTATCTGGACGCGCGAGGGCTGGTCCTACACATTCCAAAGGGAAGTATCGGCACAGAATGTATACAGCGTGGGGAGCGACGCCCGTTCACTGGAACAAGTGGGCGCCATCATAACAACGCCTAACTGTGAACAAAACTTATCAGGCAAACGGAAACGATGCCGAATTCGCTGAAGACATGTTCCCTCTTGCGCCAGTATGTTGAAATCTCGGTGAGAAATGCTGATTCCTATGAAACGATGAGATAGCTTGCAGCGACATTGGCCAGCCTCAGGTAATGCAGACAGCACATTCTTCTGAAACAACCGGCGATTGTTCTCCCGAGCACGAAGCAATCAGACTCCAAATAACATATTCTAATGGAAAACAGTTTAAGCGCGCCTCTCATTTCGTTCGGCTGATACGGGCACCAGGGTCTGGCAGTGGGCGGAATGACAACAACTCACTGCACTGATGGCATCCTGGCAGGCCGCGAATGCCCTACAGATGAACAGCGTACGGAAAATTACAGTCAATAATTTCTCGCCAGTCTGTGTACTTTGGCGCGGAGCGTTCAGTGCGCCGCCGATGACACTTCAGCCGCAGCGGCGGCACAGGCGGCGCATCACTTCGCGCCCCGAACCGGCACGGAATCCTGCGAAAAAGCGCAACGCGCCGAATTTAATCCCGACTCAGTCAGACCGACTTTCAACTGACAGACTCATCAAAGGCTCACATTCGACACGGATTGGGCTGCTTGTGAAGAAATTGAAAAGAAACGGATTAAATCCGGCGAGCAATTGCCACGCAAGAGGAGCTTCCTCCCGGGCCGGCTGAAAGGCTGCCTGCAGACCGAGGCTGGGGGAGCCAGATAACGTGCAGCAGGTGGAGCGAGGTGACCGGTGACAAGAGCGTACCATCGCGCGCCGCTTCTTAGAGCGAATTATCCGGGACAGGCCGCACCGTGCTTAGGACACCCGTTAAAGTGCTCATCGGCTATGCACATACGCTGGTATTTATGGAAAGTGCGACAGACAGAACTGAGCCCCCGACACCGGTGGACTTCGGCACATAAGCTGGGGAAATATCAGCCAGGGACAAAATACGATGAGCGAAATACTGCATTGGACTTTCCGTTTCAAATAATCGTATCTTTGATCCCCAATACCAACACAACCAAGTATCTAAGCAACCATGTCCTCGTCGGTTTTTATTCTGATGGGTCTCCCCCCCCCCCCCCCGACGGTGTCAGTTATCAGGTGGGTCGCGCCCCACCCAAGCACCTCCGATCTCCACCCCCCCCCCCCCCCGGGTGGTGACAGTTATCAGACGAGTTTCGCCCCCCCCCCCCCCAGCACCCTTGATCTCCCCCCGAGCGGTGTCAGCGATCAGGTGGGTTGCGCCCCACCTCTGTCTGCCACCCCGCCCCCTACATCACCCCCTATCTCCCAGCCCGGCCGTGTAAATGATCAGGTAGATCTCGCACCCCGCCCCCTGCCGGGCAGCACCCAGTAGCAATAGTTCAGCCCGCACTGAGAGAAGAGAGAGCTGCCAGAAGATCGATACAGGTCCGCTGGCCGGTGCCGCCGCCAGTGCCGGGCTAGAGCTGCCAGTTTTACGTGTGTTCAAACCCAGCAGCCCGCAGGAAGCTGTATTAAAAGACGGGCAAGTTGACAAATAATCGCGATAAAGCTCAGCAAAGCCGAAGCCGAACAATAACGAAGAAATAAGAAAAGTCATAATTTTCACTCCAATCTATGACATATTATTCGATGTATTCGGCAAGTCATGATAGGCAATACAAGGTGGTACAAATTCAATGCAAAAATATTGTTCACATTATGTTCCCTTAAGTAATTCGTTGTACTTCTCAAGCACTGAAGTTGATAAGCGACAAAGGTGATATCAAACCACCCTGCAGTGTGCAGATCCACACAGCGAGTCCTCGACAGTGCGCGTCCATAACCCGCAGCTCTAGAGCTGACGTTGCAGCGTCGGTACCGATGCTGCCATCACTCGCAGCCCTGCGGCCGGCCGGCGCGCAGCCTCCCCCCCCCCCCCTCCCACTCATTACCCAAAGGTCACAGACTTAAATCGGCGCCAGTATTGACGGTCCAAACATAGCCGCATGGCCAGCCGTCAGTCGGATGTATGGCCACTTCACCGGAACACCAACCGTCGCACTGATTTATTTTCCATTATTTCACACTGCCAAATACAGCAGGGGTCGATTCGTGAAGCTTTCAAATCGGAAAGCGATCGTCGGACCCCTCTTTTCTTAGCTGTTTCGAAGAGCGGTTTAATCATGACGTCACAAACCGAAACTGGGTCCAACAGCTGACTGCACCAATGCTCGGCGAAATTTCCGAGCCCTCATGTGAACGAACACTAGTAATGAACTTGCTTTGTCTTCGGAAGTTAAATATTTTAAATATTTTGTAAAATAAAACAACTGTGCCTACTTTTTAATTAGGCCTCCCCAACACGCTCTTGTCGTGACTGTCAAACTATGTTTTGGCCTCCCAAACCGGCCAGCACAAGTACCAATCCAGGCAAAACACTTTTTTCGCGCTGAGCAGGTGGTGTCATCCTGCTCAGTGTCCTAGCATTGAGACATTTGGGTGGAAAACAGCACCCTATGGATACTATTTTCCAATCTTTTCCCGAGTTTTACTGTGAATTTTCCACTCCTTATTTTAAAATGTATTGGATAATTAGAACCCTGATACTGGTTTATGGATGTAATGATGGGGACGGCCTCTGTGGCAAAGACAGGTAAGAATTGGCATAGTTGTCCAATAACTAATTCTGGTGAGCGGGTAATTGGATATTGATAAAGCCGAGTACATATGTTTTTGGCTGAATTTTCCACTCTTTATGGTTATTTTCAGCCATAATTGTATACTCCGCACCCTAGCTCCAAAGCAATCCTAGGACCCTGCATCCCTATAGTGGGCCATAGGTAAAGCAATTGCTACCAAATGCTGCCAATGAGACGTCATTGGCATGGTAAAATATGATTAGTTCTGAAACGCCCCCTTCTAACTCGGCTCCTATGGAGAGTAGACGGAATCCAAAACACTGTTCGATAGCTCGTCAAAAATCATTTCGAAACTAATTGGTCATTTATTTTTGCTCAGGTCAATATTGAGGTCATCAGATGTCATCAAATGCCAGACTTTCCCGTTTAAGGACTTTCCCGTTTAAGGCTCCAGAAACCCCCAAATATCTCGGGAGCTATGATAGCTAGGAGCAAACAAAAACAAAAAACAATCGAAATCTATTAAAAAATGCAATCGCCATAGGTGTCATCAAATTTCACCTCAGGTCAATAGTTTAGGCTCCAGAGCAATTGCTACCATCAAATGCCACCACCACCAAAGGCCAAAGGGCTATTTTTTGGTCAAACTGTTTTTCGCAAATAACTTTTTGCCTAATAAAGATAAGATAATAATTTTGACCCCACCATGTTTGCCTCGTCAAGGCGCTTCGAATCATATTCATGCAGACCAGGTTAGGTCAACTTATAAATTTGAACTCAGGTCAAGGTCAAGTGAGGAATCAAGTAGGTCATGTTGCATATTGCAAGACGTGTCTCCACGAGAAAAACATATGAGTACCAGATTAAATTATCTATCTTCATTCTGTCGAGAGTTATTAACACAAATGTGTTAGTGAACTCTGGTGACCTCTGCCGACTCTGTAGGGGTCACCGAACAAAAATTTACCTGGTTCATCAATAATGACCTATGATAACATTATCCAGGAGGAATTGGACTGATATGCGTATCCTTGGAAAAGGAAGCATTTGAATATTTCCCCATTGACTTATAATGGGAGGTCACGCAATTGACCAGACCTTTGGTCACAGATATGACAACAACAAAACATCCCGAGATAAAAGAATTGTAGGTACCTATGACATGAAATCCTGTAAGTTTGAAACCGATAGACCAAAAAACTGTGGCTTTGGTACGACCACAAACGTCTTTGGAGGTGGAGTCACGTGACCTGGCCTGGTGACCTGACTTGATATGACCCGAGGTTCAAAATTGCACACAATGTGGGTAATTAATGCCCAAACACCTGTGCCGAAAAAGGGGG
>JAXIVJ010008911.1:5000-50000 GCA_036785665.1 Chirona hameri | reverse complement strand
CCCCCCCCATCCAGGGCGCGTGTTAAATGGACGTCAGATTCGTCCACGAGATCACGACACATCCGACTGCAACCGAAGTCACAACGTGGGCATCACATTAAACGAAAAGAATAAGAAAGATCTCTTCTTTCAACAGGTTGAACAGATGGATGACGACTCGAACGCACCGTGCATGGATGAGGACGCCGAGTCTCTGGTGCTGCCGGCTCTGCAGCGCTGTGCGGACGAGTTGGCGGCGGCTGGGGGCGCCGAGTCGGCCGCCGAGCCGTCCGCGGTGCTCTGTCGACTGGCCGAGCATCTCTGCCCGGCGCTGGCCGTGACGCTCGGGCCGGACGCCTCCCAGCTCGGCCAGCAGCTGGTCTGCCGGCTGTGGAACCTGCCGCTGCACGAACCGCTGGGCCAGCTGACCGCGCGTCTTAGCCGGCGGCTGGCGGCCGAGCTGCTACAGCTGCTGGCCGGCTCCTCGGCGCCGTTGCCGCTCGACAATGACACTCAGGTGCTGCTGACGGCGGCGCGCCAGTGCGTGGCCGATGGCGAGCTGTCGCGCGCGTTGTCGCTGTCGGAGCTAGCGCTGCGTCACCTGCTGCTGCGCCGCGCCGCCGCTGAGAGCCAGCTGGCCACGTTCGCGCGCCGGGCGGACACGCTGCGCCGGCTGGCCGCCATCGAACAGGCCCGCTTTGGCTGTCTGATGGTGCGCGCCGAGGCGCTCTTCCTACGAGAGGACTGGCCGGCCGTGGACGAGGCGGTGCGCGAGGCCGGCGGCGCGCGGGACGCCAGCGGCGACCAGCTGCAGTACATGCAGCGCCTGATGTTCAACTTTGGTCTGGACCGGTACCGTCAGCGGGACTGGCCGCGGGCGGTGCGCTGGCTGGCCAGCAGCATGGAGGTCGGCCAGGGCCTAGCGCGCAGCCACAGCCCGGCCGAGCTACGGGCCCGCACACTGGACCTACTGGCCCGGACGCACCTGCAGGCCGGCACGCCGGCCGACCTGCAGCGCGCCACGCAGCTGCTGCAGCTGGCCTTCTGCGAGGCTCCCAGTCTGACGACGAGGCTGCTGATCCTGAGCTGCGAGCTGCGCCGCCGCGCCGCCGGCGACGGTCAGCAGCCATCGGTAGCGCTGCAGCACTGCGTCCGGGACGCGACTGACTGGTGCCGCCAGCCGGCCGACCTGGTGCGGCTCTCGGACCTGCTGCTGCAGCACAGCTGCCACCAGGAGGCGCTGACCGTGCTCCGGCGCTCCTCCGAGGCCAGCTGGACCGGCGACGTGTGCCGCCGCTCCGTCCACCTGCTGCTCAAACTGGACCGGCCCGATGACGCGTTGCAGGCCCTCACCGAGTACTGCTCACAGCCGGACCAGCTTAGAGGTGGGTACCGAGTACTTATCACAGCCTGACTAGCTTAGAGGTAAGTTCCGAGTACTGCTCACAGCCTGACCAGCTTAGTGGTGGGTACCGAGTACTGCGCACAGCCTGACCAGCTTAGAGGTGGGTACCGAGTACTGCTCACAGCCGGACCAGCTTAGAGGTGGGTACCGAGTATTTTAAGTCAAGCGTACCAGATAAACCCCCACCCGGGAGCGGCGCCGCCAACTTTGGATAAGGAGAACTAGACGGAGAACCGTTCTAAATATATATATTTTTTTAAACAAAATATCGACAATGAATCATGCTGGGAAGAATTCATCTTAGCAGCCCTCTCCCAGTCCATTGTCGTCAGCTGACCTGTTTAGATACCTATTATTACCGAGCAGGCGCGGCGCCCGCCAGGTTAAAGGCATTATACGGGTTTCCGTCCTGAAAGTAAATGCACTCTTTTGCAGTTGTATGAGCTTTAAACACGTTTAAGACATATAACAGGGACCTCAATCCTCATTTAGTCCATTATTTCAGAAGTTATCAGCGTTAAAACTTGGGCGTTTTTCGAGACTAGTATCAGATAACGAGTACTTGATCGGCACTACTGTCCACCACTTTTATCTTAAGATTAATTTTAGAGTTTTGAATTATCTGCAAGTCCTACACTGGATCACTAAATTATTATGCAATTCAAAACTGACGGGACTTTGTATTACTACACACTGTTCGTTGAGGTTTTGTGTTTTTGTGGGTTTCTTTTCTCTGGCCTTTAGCGTTGATAATTTGGTGGTGGCGTATTCATTTTTTGGCATGAAAATTCATGAAAAATATATAATTTTATGGGAAAACTAGGCAACTGCTGCTGTCGTTGGAACAAAACAAGTTTATTTTCTTTCAAATATTGCTTATTTTACCGGAAATATGCCATACGTGAGGTGTTTTTATTAGCATAAAAGAGATGACTGGCTCTGCCTCAGCCGGTCCTGCAGAAAATACGCGGTGGCATCACCGCGCACTTAGGAATGTCCTTACGTGCAGAAGAGGTCATTTCCAGAAACATGTGGCTACAGTGGGACTTCTACCACCTTTATAAGTACGTTTTACTATGTAACTCAATTATTCTGGGAAAAGCCCGTATAATCCCTTTAACCCGCGCCCCGCTCGCGCTGGGGTATTCAGCCGAAAACTCTCCGCTGGGGGCAGATTCTGGCCCCTCGCTCCTTATCTTCCGAACCAATAACCGCAGCGAGACGCGCAAGGCGGCAATCGAAAGCTCTCAATGAGACACATCTAAAGCATCCGCGACATTTACAAAAAGTCACCTGTCAGGTCACGGCCAGGTCAAAGGTAAAAATTGAGTTATTTGAGTTTATGAGCTATACTTTCCATTCAAAGCCTTAGATTGCTACGTTTATCACACAAAGTGCTTTTAAAGGTATAATGCATCTCCCGCATAAGCGAAAGTGAGATTGTAAGCAAATGTCAAGGTCAAGGTCAGGTCACAAAAGGTCACTATTGGCAAGAGGTCTACGAAAGCCATGCGACACATGTTTTTGGGGTTATTTTACCCGTAGAATTCGATAGTAGTAGCTATTTTCACAACCTGACCTCATATAATAACCCTTAGGTGAAGTTCAGGTGAAGGTCACCTGGTCAGGTCACAAAAGGTCAATATTTGAAATGGATTAATCTCAATAAAAAGGCATGTGTCTAGACCTGTTTTGTCTCAGAAATACAGTGGTGGTATTTATGTGTCTGCATCTGGTCACTCAAAGCCATAAAATGCAATTGAAAACATGCAGTACACCGTCATTCTCCCATAGGCCATAATGGTAACTTATGTTGTGACCTGAAGTCAACCGGTAACCACGACAGTCAGATCACTCGTGCACAGTCTATAGGCTGTTGTAAATATTTAGCCGTTGAAGCGACTTCGATAAGTACTTTAGGGAAAAGGTTATGCGGTACCCGATATTTGACCTCGCGAGCACTATATGACCCCCGAGGTCAAACGATTGACATCAGCGATAAATGATTTCCGGGTTCGAATACACTCATAGACATTTGGTATAAGTTTGAACACAATCGGCTGGTAAACAACGGATACGTATTTGGACGGCTCGTTAAATGGATATTAGTGCCTTTCCAGGTGACCTGAGGTCCAACGGTCACCTGGAGGGGTCAAGTCTTGCGTTGTGCACCTTCGGTGAGTTAAAAGGAAGGCGATGGTGGTGGAAAGGGTTCTCTAAGTGATTTGGGAAACAATTATGCGGTACCCTGTCATTCTCCCTTAGGCTATAATGGTAGATTATGTTGTGACCTGAGGTCAACCGGTGACCAGGGGCGGTCAGATCACTCTTTATGCACCGTCTATAGGCTGGTGGGAATATTTAGCCGTTGAAACGACTTCGGTAAGTACTTTAGGAAAAAAGTTATGCGGTACCCAATACTTGACCTCACGGGCACTCTTTGACCTCCCGAGGTCAAACGATTGACCTCAGCGAGAAATGCTTTCAGGTTTCGAATACACTCATAGACACCAACATTTCGTATTAGTTTGAACACATCTGTACCACTCTAACCCCTTCAAAACTCCTCCGTAAACAATGCGCCCTATACTCTGACGCTCAGACGCCGGTCCGCTTGGTAGCAGTTGATCATCAGCGCCTCCAGCGGCGGGACATTTATTGCGGTGCCCCATTCAAGTAATAACTTGCGTATAGCGCGTGGTATTTTCGAAAAAGCTCCAGTTAGTCAACTTTCAACTAAAAATCATTTGACGTACAGACGGTGACGGAACTGGTGGCGGCCCTGTACTGACCCTGTGTGTCCCACAGTACAGACGGTGACGGAACTGGTGGCGGCCCTGTACTGACCCTGTGTGTCCCACAGTACAGACGGTGACGGGACTGGTGGCGGCCCTGTACTGACCCTGTGTGTCCCACAGTACAGACGGCGACGGGACTGGTGGCGGCCCTGTACTGACCCTGTGTGTCCCACAGTACAGACGGCGACGGGACTGGTGGCGGCCCTGTACTGACCCTGTGTGTCCCACAGTACAGACGGCGACGGGACTGGTGGCGGCCCTGTACTGACCCTGTGTGTCCCACAGTACAGACGGCGACGGGACTGGTGGCGGCCCTGTACTGACCCTGTGTGTCCCACAGTACAGACGGCGACGGGACTGGTGGCGGCCCTGTACTGACCCTGTGTGTCCCACAGTACAGACGGCGACGGGACTGGTGGCGGCCCTGTACTGACCCTGTGTGTCCCACAGTACAGACGGCGACGGGACTGGTGGCGGCCCTGTACTGACCCTGTGTGTCCCACAGTACAGACGGCGACGGGACTGGTGGCGGCCCTGTACTGACCCTGTGTGTCCCACAGTACAGACGGCGACGGGACTGGTGGCGGCCCTGTACTGACCCTGTGTGTCCCACAGTACAGACGGCGACGGGACTGGTGGCGGCCCTGTACTGACCCTGTGTCCCACAGTACAGACGGCGACGGGACTGGTGGCGGCCCTGTACTGGCCCTGTGTGTCCCACAGTACAGACGGCGACGGGACTGGTGGCGGCCCTGTACCGACCCTGCGTGTCCCGCTGTACAGACGGTGACTTGGCAGGTGGCGGCCCTGTACCGACCCTGTGTGTCCCGCTGTACAGACGGTAACGGGACTGGTGGCGGCCCTGTTCCTACTGATCCTGCGTGCCCCGCGGTACAGACGGCCGACCGGTGGCGGGACTGGTGGCGCCCCTGTTCCTACTGACCCTGCGTGTCCCGCGGTACAGACGGCCGGACGGTGGCGGGACTGGTGGCGCCCCTGTTACTACTGACCCTGCGTGTCCCGCGGTACAGACGGCCGGCCGGTGGCGGGACTGGTGGCGCCCCTGTTCCTACTGACCCTGTGTGTCCCGCGGTACAGACGGCCGACCGGTGGCGGGACTGGTGGCGCCCCTGTTCCTACTGACCCTGCGTGTCCCGCGGTACAGACGGCCGGACGGTGGCGGGACTGGTGGCGCCCCTGTTACTACTGACCCTGCGTGTCCCGCGGTACAGACGGCCGGCCGGTGGCGGGACTGGTGGCGGCCCTGGAGGCGTGTGCCGCTGCACTGCTGGATGCCGGAGACCGGGAGGCGGCGGTGCAGCTGCTTCTGAGACTGGCGGAGCTGCCTTGCATCGGTAACCGACCACCAACACTCGGCAGGCCTGATCACTTCACCCGCGCCCTGCTGGGGGCTGTTTGAACACCCTCCCCCTCCTCAGGGTTTCCGGAAATGACGATAAAAACATCGGCTCGGAGCCCCTCTGTTTATATGCCCACTTTTCACTCACCTTTTTGTCCAACTTTCTTATTTTTGACTGCGGGCGCCAAGTGCACGCGAGGTCTTTCGTGAACTAGGACAGAGGTGTAGGATCCTATTCAGTTGAGGGGCTGAAGCCCCCTCAACTTGTCAGTCAGCTCCCTCAAGTTAAAACACATATTTTACATACAGGAACAATAAAAAAGGAAATCATTCAGAAATACCAAGACAGATCAAAATTAAAAATAATATATTTTCTTGTATATTGAACGAAAATTCGTGGTAGGTAAATCAAATGAGAACTCACTTTTTGGTATGTTTATAGGCTGGGCCTGAGTTCAGCCCCTCAGCTGATTTTGAGAAACCACGCCCCGGAACTAGTGGGAAAACGGGTGAGTGGCCTCACCCGAACGTAGCCATGGTTTTTTAGAGACTTATTTGTTTGCAACTACTGGATCGATGTGTAACTAATGTAAATTCGTATACAAAAGCTGTTTTGTCTTCAACAAATATCGCGCCACGGTGGGCCTCTGAGACAACTTCGCCCTGGTGGGGAGGGGGAAGGGGTATTCAAAATGATTCCCCACTAACTCGCGAACTAAAAGGGCTAGAAAGACGCTGAAAAGCGTTCTAAAGCTCTCAAGAAGGGCATTCGAAGTTACTTCGGGCAATTTATTTTTACCTCAGGTCAATATGGAGGTCACCAGATGTCATCGAAGGTCAAATTTTCCAAGTTTAGGACTTTGCTCCAGAAACCCCCAAATAGCTCGGAAACTATGATAGCTAGGAACAAACGGACACAAACAATCAAAAGCTCATGAACAATGGAATCGCCATTGGTGTCCTCGTTTTAGCTAAGGTGAATAGTTTAGTCCCTAGAGGTCACCAGAGGTCACTATGTTATTTTATTCCAAAACGCTATTCGTGGTTAACTGTGTATCGGTTAAACATAGAACAATAATTGCCACACCATCGTGTTTGTCTCGTCAAGACGCTTCGAAATATATGAATGGTGACCTAAGGCCTGTTCACGGACCATGTGGTTTGCTGCGGTTCGGTGGTCAGCAGTGGTCGGCGGCTGGTGGGGGAACTCAAATTGGGGATGGGGCGAACGATGACTTCAAATGGCTGCGGTTGGCTGCGGTTCCGGCGGTTGGCACGGAGCAACCGCATGATGAAATGTCCGTGTGTTCAAGAGGCGCCTGCTTGTGATGACGCCTGAGGAAAGGGGCGGAGCCTGCTGAAAACCGCCGAACCGCAGGTGGTCGTGAACAGGCCTCATATTAGTTCAACTTCAAAATTTAACCTCAGGTCAAGGTCATTTGGTGACCCAGGTAGGTCATGTTGCATATAGAGTTTGCCGTGACGAGGCAAACCGTGGTATCATTTGCACGTCTCAATAACTCTTTATTCTAGCAAGAGTTATTGGCAGACAAATCCTGTTGACCTCAGATGACCTCAGCTGACCTTGCAGAGGTCACCGAGCAACAATTGCACCTGGGACATCAATAATGATATAAAATAACATGATTCTGAAAAATGGCCTGATCTAATGCAGGCCGGCGGTAGAGGTAGGTAGAGGTAGGCGGTGTGTTATGACATTGTCCGTTGTTGGTCTGGACAGAGGCGGTGTGTTGTGACACTGTCCGTTGTTGGTCTGGACAGAGGCGGTGTGTTGTTGGTCTGGACAGAGGCGGTGTGTTATGACATTGTCCGTTGTTGGTCTGGACAGAGGCGGTGTGTTGTTGGTCTGGACAGAGGCGGTGTGTTATGACATTGTCCGTTGTTGGTCTGGACAGAGGCGGTGTGTTGTTGGTCTGGACAGAGGCGGTGTGTTATGACATTGTCCGTTGTTGGTCTGGACAGAGGCGGTGTGTTATGACATTGTCCGTTGTTGGTCTGGACAGAGGCGGTGTGTTGTGACACTGTCCGTTGCTGGTCTGGACAGAGGCAGTGTGTTGCTGGTCTGGACAGAGGCGGTGTGTTGTGACACTGTCCGTTGCTGGTCTGGACAGAGGCGGTGTGTTGTGACACTGTCCGTTGTTGGTCTGGACAGAGGCAGTGTGTTGCTGGTCTGGACAGAGGCGGTGTGTTGTGACACTGTCCGTTGCTGGTCTGGACAGAGGCGGTGTGTTGTGACACTGTCCGTTGTTGGTCTGGACAGAGGCAGTGTGTTGCTGGTCTGGACAGAGGCGGTGTGTTATGACACTGTCCGTTGCTGGTCTGGACAGAGGCGGTGTGTTGTGACACTGTCCGTTGTTGGTCTGGACAGAGGCAGTGTGTTATGACACTGTCCGTTGTTGGTCTGGACAGAGGCGGTGTGTTGCTGGTCTGGACAGAGGCAGTGTGTTATGACACTGTCCGTTGTTGGTCTGGACAGAGGCGGTGTGTTGTTGGTCTGGACAGAGGCAGTGTGTTATGACACTGTCCGTTGTTGGTCTGGACAGAGGCGGTGTGTTATGACATTGTCCGTTGTTGGTCTGGACAGAGGCGGTGTGTTGTTGGTCTGGGCAGAGGCGGTGTGTTATGACATTGTCCGTTGTTGGTCTGGACAGAGGCGGTGTGTTGTTGGTCTGGACAGAGGCGGTGTGTTGTGACACTGTCCGTTGTTGGTCTGGACAGAGGCGGTGTGTTATGACATTGTCCGTTGTTGGTCTGGACAGAGGCGGTGTGTTGTTGGTCTGGACAGAGGCGGTGTGTTATGACATTGTCCGTTGTTGGTCTGGACAGAGGCGGTGTGTTGTTGGTCTGGACAGAGGCGGTGTGTTATGACATTGTCCGTTGTTGGTCTGGACAGAGGCAGTGTGTTGCTGGTCTGGACAGAGGCGGTGTGTTATGACATTGTCCGTTGTTGGTCTGGACAGAGGCGGTGTGTTGTTGGTCTGGACAGAGGCGGTGTGTTATGACATTGTCCGTTGTTGGTCTGGACAGAGGCGGTGTGTTATGACATTGTCCGTTGTTGGTCTGGACAGAGGCAGTGTGTTGCTGGTCTGGACAGAGGCGGTGTGTTATGACATTGTCCGTTGTTGGTCTGGACAGAGGCGGTGTGTTGTTGGTCTGGACAGAGGCGGTGTGTTATGACATTGTCCGTTGTTGGTCTGGACAGAGGCAGTGTGTTGTTGGTCTGGACAGAGGCGGTGTATTGTGACACTGTCCGTTGTTGGTCTGGACAGAGGCGGTGTGTTATGACATTGTCCGTTGTTGGTCTGGACAGAGGCAGTGTGTTGCTGGTCTGGACAGAGGCGGTGTGTTGTGACACTGTCCGTTGTTGGTCTGGACAGAGGCGGTGTGTTATGACATTGTCCGTTGTTGGTCTGGACAGAGGCAGTGTGTTGCTGGTCTGGACAGAGGCGGTGTGTTGTGACATTGTCCGTTGTTGGTCTGGACAGAGGCGGTGTGTTGCTGGTCTGGACAGAGGCGGTGTGTTGTGACATTGTCCGTTGCTGGTCTGGACAGAGGCGGTGTGTTATGACATTGTCCGTTGTTGGTCTGGACAGAGGCGGTGTGTTGTTGGTCTGGACAGAGGCGGTGTGTTATGACATTGTCCGTTGTTGGTCTGGACAGAGGCGGTGTGTTGTTGGTCTGGACAGAGGCGGTGTGTTGTGACATTGTCCGTTGTTGGTCTGGACAGAGGCGGTGTATTGTGACACTGTCCGTTGTTGGTCTGGACAGAGGCGGTGTGTTATGACATTGTCCGTTGTTGGTCTGGACAGAGGCAGTGTGTTGCTGGTCTGGACAGAGGCAGTGTGTTGTGACACTGTCCGTTGTTGGTCTGGACAGAGGCGGTGTGTTATGACATTGTCCGTTGTTGGTCTGGACAGAGGCAGTGTGTTGTGACATTGTCCGTTGTTGGTCTGGACAGAGGCGGTGTGTTGTTGGTCTGGACAGAGGCGGTGTGTTATGACATTGTCCGTTGCTGGTCTGGACAGAGGCAGTGTGTTGCTGGTCTGGACAGAGGCGGTGTGTTATGACACTGTCCGTTGCTGGTCTGGACAGAGGCAGTGTGTTGTGACACTGTCCGTTGTTGGTCTGGACAGAGGCAGTGTGTTGCTGGTCTGGACAGAGGCGGTGTGTTGTGACACTGTCCGTTGTTGGTCTGGACAGAGGCGGTGTGTTGTTGGTCTGGACAGAGGCGGTGTGTTATGACATTGTCCGTTGTTGGTCTGGACAGAGGCAGTGTGTTGTGACATTGTCCGTTGTTGGTCTGGACAGAGGCGGTGTGTTGTTGGTCTGGACAGAGGCGGTGTGTTATGACATTGTCCGTTGCTGGTCTGGACAGAGGCAGTGTGTTGCTGGTCTGGACAGAGGCGGTGTGTTATGACACTGTCCGTTGCTGGTCTGGACAGAGGCAGTGTGTTGTGACACTGTCCGTTGTTGGTCTGGACAGAGGCAGTGTGTTGCTGGTCTGGACAGAGGCGGTGTGTTGTGACACTGTCCGTTGTTGGTCTGGACAGAGGCGGTGTGTTATGACATTGTCCGTTGTTGGTCTGGACAGAGGCGGTGTGTTATGACATTGTCCGTTGTTGGTCTGGACAGAGGCAGTGTGTTGCTGGTCTGGACAGAGGCGGTGTGTTATGACACTGTCCGTTGTTGGTCTGGACAGAGGCAGTGTGTTGTGACACTGTCCGTTGTTGGTCTGGACAGAGGCGGTGTGTTATGACATTGTCCGTTGTTGGTCTGGACAGAGGCAGTGTGTTGTTGGTCTGGACAGAGGCAGTGTGTTGTGACACTGTCCGTTGTTGGTCTGGACAGAGGCAGTGTGTTGCTGGTCTGGACAGAGGCGGTGTGTTATGACATTGTCCGTTGTTGGTCTGGACAGAGGCGGTGTGTTGCTGGTCTGGACAGAGGCGGTGTGTTGTGACATTGTCCGTTGTTGGTCTGGACAGAGGCGGTGTGTTGTGACATTGTCCGTTGTTGGTCTGGACAGAGGCAGTGTGTTGTTGGTCTGGACAGAGGCGGTGTGTTGTGACATTGTCCGTTGTTGGTCTGGACAGAGGCGGTGTGTTGTTGGTCTGGACAGAGGCGGTGTGTTATGACATTGTCCGTTGTTGGTCTGGACAGAGGCAGTGTGTTGCTGGTCTGGACAGAGGCGGTGTATTGTGACACTGTCCGTTGCTGGTCTGGACAGAGGCGGTGTGTTATGACACTGTCCGTTGTTGGTCTGGACAGAGGCAGTGTGTTATGACATTGTCCGTTGTTGGTCTGGACAGAGGCGGTGTGTTGTGACATTGTCCGTTGTTGGTCTGGACAGAGGCGGTGTGTTGTGACATTGTCCGTTGTTGGTCTGGACAGAGGCGGTGTGTTATGACATTGTCCGTTGTTGGTCTGGACAGAGGCGGTGTGTTATGACATTGTCCGTTGCTGGTCTGGACAGAGGCAGTGTGTTATGACATTGTCCGTTGTTGGTCTGGACAGAGGCAGTGTGTTGCTGGTCTGGACAGAGGTAGTGTGTTGTGACACTGTCCGTTGTTGGTCTGGACAGAGGCAGTGTGTTGCTGGTCTGGACAGAGGCGGTTTGTTATGACATTGTCCGTTGTTGGTCTGGACAGAGGCGGTGTGTTATGACATTGTCCGTTGTTGGTCTGGACAGAGGCAGTGTGTTATGACACTGTCCGTTGTTGGTCTGAACAGAGGCGGTGTGTTGCTGGTCTGGACAGAGGCGGTGTATTGTGACACTGTCCGTTGTTGGTCTGGACAGAGGCGGTGTGTTGCTGGTCTGGACAGAGGCGGTGTATTGTGACACTGTCCGTTGTTGGTCTGGACAGAGGCGGTGTGTTATGACATTGTCCGTTGTTGGTCTGGACAGAGGCGGTGTGTTATGACATTGTCCGTTGTTGGTCTGGACAGAGGCAGTGTGTTGTGCCACTGTCCGTTGTTGGTCTGGACAGAGGCAGTGTGTTGTGACATTGTCCGTTGTTGGTCTGGACAGAGGCAGTGTGTTGCTGGTCTGGACAGAGGCGGTGTATTGTGACACTGTCCGTTGTTGGTCTGGACAGAGGCGGTCCGTTGTTGGTCTGGACAGAGGCAGTGTGTTGCTGGTCTGGACAGAGGTAGTGTGTTGTGACACTGTCCGTTGTTGGTCTGGACAGAGGCAGTGTGTTGTTGGTCTGGACAGAGGTAGTGTGTTGTGACACTGTCCGTTCTTGGTCTGGACAGAGGCGGTGTGTTGTGACATTGTCCGTTGTTGGTCTGGACAGAGGCAGTGTGTTGCTGGTCTGGACAGAGGCGGTGTATTGTGACACTGTCCGTTGTTGGTCTGGACAGAGGCAGTGTGTTGCTGGTCTGGACAGAGGCAGTGTGTTGTGACACTGTCCGTTGTTGGTCTGGACAGAGGCAGTGTGTTGCTGGTCTGGACAGAGGCGGTGTATTGTGACACTGTCCGTTGTTGGTCTGGACAGAGGCAGTGTGTTGCTGGTCTGGACAGAGGTAGTGTGTTGTGACACTGTCCGTTGTTGGTCTGGACAGAGGCAGTGTGTTGTTGGTCTGGACAGAGGTAGTGTGTTGTGACACTGTCCGTTGTTGGTCTGGACAGAGGCAGTGTGTTGCTGGTCTGGACAGAGGCGGTGTATTGTGACACTGTCCGTTGCTGGTCTGGACAGAGGCAGTGTGTTGCTGGTCTGGACAGAGGCATTGTGTTGTGACACTGTCCGTTGTTGGTCTGGACAGAGGCAGTGTGTTGCTGGTCTGGACAGAGGCGGTGTATTGTGACACTGTCCGTTGCTGGTCTGGACAGAGGCAGTGTGTTGCTGGTCTGGACAGAGGCAGTGTGTTGTGACACTGTCCGTTGCTGGTCTGGACAGAGGCAGTGTGTTGCTGGTCTGGACAGAGGCAGTGTGTTGTTGGTCTGGACAGAGGCGGTGTGTTGTGACACTGTCCGTTGCTGGTCTGGACAGAGGCAGTGTGTTGCTGGTCTGGACAGAGGCAGTGTGTTGTGACACTGTCCGTTGTTGGTCTGGACAGAGGCAGTGTGTTATGACACTGTCCGTTGTTGGTCTGGACAGAGGCGGTGTGTTGTTGGTCTGGACAGAGGCGGTGTGTTGTGACATTGTCCGTTGTTGGTCTGGACAGAGGCGGTGTGTTGTGACACTGTCCGTTGTTGGTCTGGACAGAGGCGGTGTGTTGTGACACTGTCCGTTGTTGGTCTGGACAGAGGCAGTGTGTTGCTGGTCTGGACAGAGGCGGTGTATTGTGACACTGTCCGCTGCTGGTCTGGACAGAGGCAGTGTGTTGCTGGTCTGGACAGAGGCAGTGTGTTGTGACACTGTCCGTTGTTGGTCTGGACAGAGGCGGTGTGTTGTTGGTCTGGACAGAGGCGGTGTGTTATGACATTGTCCGTTGTTGGTCTGGACAGAGGCGGTGTGTTATGACATTGTCCGTTGTTGGTCTGGACAGAGGCAGTGTGTTGTGACACTGTCCGTTGTTGGTCTGGACAGAGGCGGTGTGTTATGACATTGTCCGTTGTTGGTCTGGACAGAGGCGGTGTGTTATGACATTGTCCGTTGTTGGTCTGGACAGAGGCAGTGTGTTGTGACACTGTCCGTTGTTGGTCTGGACAGAGGCAGTGTGTTGCTGGTCTGGACAGAGGCGGTGTATTGTGACACTGTCCGTTGTTGGTCTGGGCAGAGGCAGTGTGTTGTGACACTGTCCGTTGTTGGTCTGGACAGAGGCAGTGTGTTGCTGGTCTGGACAGAGGTAGTGTGTTGTGACACTGTCCGTTGTTGGTCTGGACAGAGGCAGTGTGTTGCTGGTCTGGACAGAGGCGGTGGGTTGTTGGTCTGGACAGAGGCAGTGTGTTGCTGGTCTGGACAGAGGTAGTGTGTTGTGACACTGTCCGTTGTTGGTCTGGACAGAGGCAGTGTGTTGTTGGTCTGGACAGAGGTAGTGTGTTGTGACACTGTCCGTTGTTGGTCTGGACAGAGGCAGTGTGTTGCTGGTCTGGACAGAGGCGGTGTATTGTGACACTGTCCGTTGCTGGTCTGGACAGAGGCAGTGTGTTGCTGGTCTGGACAGAGGCGGTGGGTTGTTGGTCTGGACAGAGGTAGTGTGTTGTTGGTCTGGACAGAGGTAGTGTGTTGTTGGTCTGGACAGAGGCGGTGTGTTGCTGGTCTGGACAGAGGCGGTGTATTGTGACACTGTCTGTTGCTGGTCTGAACAGAGGCGGTGTGTTGTTGGTCTGGACAGAGGTAGTGTGTTGTTAGTCTGGACAGAGACAGTGTATTGTTGGTCTGGACAGAGGCGGTGTGTTGCTGGTCTGGACATAGGCGGTGTATTGTGACACTGTCTGTTGCTGGTCTGGACAGAGACGGTGTGTTGCTGGTCTGGACAGAGGCGGTGTGTTGTGACACTGTCCGTTGTTGGTCTGGACAGAGGCAGTGTGTTGTTAGTCTGGACAGAGGTAGTGTATTGTGACACTGTCCGTTGCTGGTCTGGACAGAGGTAGTGTGTTGTTAGTCTGGACAGAGGTAGTGTATTGTGACACTGTCCGTTGTTGGTCTGGACAGAGGTAGTGTGTTGCTGGTCTGGACAGAGGCGGTGTGTTGTGACACTGTCCGTTGCTGGTCTGGACAGAGGCAGTCCGTTGTTGGTCTGGACAGAGGCGGTGTGTTGTGACACTGTCCGTTGCTGGTCTGGACAGAGGCAGTGTGTTGTGACACTGTCCGTTGTTGGTCTGGACAGAGGCAGTGTGTTGCTGGTCTGGACAGAGGCAGTGTGTTGTGACACTGTCCGTTGTTGGTCTGGACAGAGGCGGTGTGTTGTGACACTGTCCGTTGCTGGTCTGGACAGAGGCAGTGTGTTGCTGGTCTGGACAGAGGCAGTGGATTGTGACACTGTCCGTTGTTGGTCTGGACAGAGGCGGTCCGTTGTTGGTCTGGACAGAGGCGGTGTATTGTGACACTGTCCGTTGCTGGTCTGGGCAGAGGCAGTGTGTTGCTGGTCTGGACAGAGGCAGTGTGTTGTGACACTGTCCGTTGTTGGTCTGGACAGAGGCGGTCCGTTGTTGGTCTGGACAGAGGCGGTCCGTTGTTGGTCTGGACAGAGGCGGTGTGTTGTGACACTGTCCGTTGTTGGTCTGGACAGAGACGGTGTATTGTGACACTGTCCGTTGTTGGTCTGGACAGAGGCGGTGTGTTGTGACACTGTCCGTTGTTGGTCTGGACAGAGGCGGTCCGTTGTTGGTCTGGACAGAGGCGGTGTGTTGTGACACTGTCCGTTGCTGGTCTGGACAGAGGCAGTGTGTTGTGACATTGTCCGTTGCTGGTCTGGACAGAGGCGGTGTGTTGTGACACTGTCCGTTGTTGGTCTGGACAGAGGCGGTGTGTTGTGACACTGTCCGTTGCTGGTCTGGACAGAGGAAGTGTATTGTTGGTCTGGACAGAGGCAGTGTGCTGTTGGTTTGGACTGAGGCAGTGTGTTGTGACACTGTCCGTTGCTGGTCTGGACAGAGGCAGTGTGTTGCTGGTCTGGACAGAGGAAGTGTGTTGTGACACTGTCCGTTGCTGGTCTGGACAGAGGCGGTCCGTTGTTGGTCTGGACAGAGGCGGTCCGTTGTTGGTCTGGACAGAGGCAGCGTGTTGTGACACTGTCCGTTGTTGGCCTGGACAGAGGCAGTGTGTTGCTGGTCTGGACAGAGGCGGTGTGTTGTGACACTGTCCGTTGCTGGTCTGGACAGAGGCAGTGTGTTGTGACACTGTCCGTTGTTGGTCTGGACAGAGGCAGTGTGTTGTTGGTCTGGACAGAGGCGGTGTATTGTGACACTGTCCGTTGTTGGTCTGGACAGAGGCAGTGTGTTGTTGGTCTGGACAGAGGCGGTGTGTTGTGACACTGTCCGTTGCTGGTCTGGACAGAGGCAGTGTGTTGTGACACTGTCCGTTGTTGGTCTGGACAGAGGCAGTGTGTTGTTGGTCTGGACAGAGGCGGTGTGTTGTGACACTGTCCGTTGCTGGTCTGGACAGAGGCAGTGTGTTGTGACATTGTCCGTTGTTGGTCTGGACAGAGGCAGTGTGTTGTTGGTCTGGACAGAGGCGGTGTATTGTGACACTGTCCGTTGTTGGTCTGGACAGAGGCAGTGTGTTGTTGGTCTGGACAGAGGCGGTGTGTTGTGACACTGTCCGTTGTTGGTCTGGACAGAGGCAGTGTGTTGTTGGTCTGGACAGAGGCAGTGTGTTGTTGGTCTGGACAGAGGCAGTGTGTTGTTGGTCTGGACAGAGGCGGTGTGTTGTGACACTGTCCGTTGTTGGTCTGGACAGAGGCAGTGTGTTGTTAGTCTGGACAGAGGCGGTGTGTTGTTAGTTTGGACAGAGGTAGTGTGTTGTCGGTCTGGACAGATGCAGTGTGTTTCTAGTCTGGACAGAGGCGGTGTATTGTGACACTGTCCGTTGCTGGTCTGGACAGAGGCAGTGTGTTGTTGGTCTGGGCAGAGGCGGTGTGTTTCTGGTCTGGACAGAGGCGGTGTATTGTGACACTGTCCGTTGTTGGTCTGGACAGAGGCAGTGTGTTGCTGGTCTGGACAGAGGCAGTGTGTTGTGACACTGTCCGTTGTTGATCTGGACGGAGGCGGTGTGTTGCTGGTCTGGACAGAGGTAGTGTATTGTGACACTGTCCGTTGCTGGTCTGGACAGAGGCGGTCCGTTGTTGGTCTGGACAGAGGCGGTGTGTTGTGACACTGTCCGTTGCTGGTCTGGACAGAGGTAGTGTGTTGTTGGTCTGGACAGAGGCGGTGTATTGTGACACTGTCCGTTGCTGGTCTGGACAGAGGTAGTGTGTTGTTGGTCTGGACAGAGGCGGTGTATTGTGACACTGTCCGTTGTTGGTCTGGACAGAGGCGGTGGGTTGTTGGTCTGGACAGAGGCGGTCCGTTGCTGGTCTGGACAGAGGCGGTGTGTCGTGACACTCTCCGTTGTTGATCTGGACGGAAGCGGTGTGTTGCTGGTCTGGACAGAGGTAGTGTATTGTGACACTGTCCGTTGCTGGTCTGGACAGAGGCGGTCCGTTGTTGGTCTGGACAGAGGCGGTGTGTTGTGACACTGTCCGTTGCTGGTCTGGACAGAGGTAGTGTATTGTGACACTGTCCGTTGCTGGTCTGGACAGAGGCGGTCCGTTGTTGGTCTGGACAGAGGCGGTGTGTTGTGACACTGTCCGTTGCTGGTCTGGACAGAGGCAGTGTGTTGTGACACTGTCCGTTGTTGGTCTGGACAGAGGCAGTGTGTTGTTGGTCTGGACATAGGCGGTGTATTGTGACACTGTCTGTTGCTGGTCTGGACAGAGGCAGTGTGTTTCTGGTCTGGACAGAGGCGGTGTGTTGTGACACTGTCCGTTGTTGGTCTGGACAGAGGTAGTGTGTTGTTGGTCTGGACAGAGGCGGTGTATTGTGACACTGTCCGTTGCTGGTCTGGACAGAAGTAGTGTGTTGTTGGTCTGGACAGAGGCGGTGTATTGTGACACTGTCCATTGCTGGTCTGGACAGAGGCAGTGTGTTGTGACACTGTCCGTTGTTGGTCTGGACAGAGGCAGTGTGTTGTTGGTCTGGACAGAGGCGGTGTGTTGTGACACTGTCCGTTGCTGGTCTGGACAGAGGTAGTGTGTTGTTGGTCTGGACAGAGGCAGTGTGTTTCTGGTCTGGACAGAGGCGGTGTATTGTGACACTGTCCGTTTCTGGTCTGGACAGAGGCAGTGTGTTGTTGGTCTGGGCAGAGGCGGTGTGTTTCTGGTCTGGACAGAGGCGGTGTATTGTGACACTGTCCGTTGCTGGTCTGGACAGAGGCGGTGTGTTGTGACACTGTCCGTTGCTGGTCTGGACAGAGGCGGTGTGTTTCTGGTCTGGACAGAGGCAGTGTGTTGTGACACTGTCCGTTGTTGGTCTGGGCAGAGGCAGTGTGTTGTGATACTGTCCGTTGCTGGTCTGGACAGAGGCAGTGTGTTGTGACACTGTCCGTTGTTGGTCTGGACAGAGGCGGTGTGTTGTGACACTGTCCGTTGCTGGTCTGGGCAGAGTCGGAGGCGGCGGCGCGCCTGCTCCGTAACATGGCCCGGTGCCGGCGCAGTGACGGCGAGCTGGTCGCCGCCGAGGCCGCGCTGCGCCGCTCGCTGCAGCTGCAGCCCGACTCTCCGGCCGCGCTCTACCTGCTACTGCAGCTGCTGATGGCCGCCGGCCAGGTGGAGCCCGCCCTCCAGCTGATACCCACCATAGGTGAGACACCGCCGCGGGCGCCGCTGCAGCTTTAGACAAATTTCATCACACAACAGCTGACCCAATCCCGTTGTCTTGATTTGTGTGGTGTAGCGAACAGGCTTGTTTTTAACGGGCTCGTAAACACAACAACAATTAGATTACTAGCAAAACGCCGGTAATGGATTGGGAACTGAGTGCAGTTCTCGAGCGTTCTTTCCCAAAGTGAAAGAGCATTTAAAGGGAGTACCTAAAGAGTATTTAAGATGGATACCTTGACAGAGTTCTTGAAGTTGGGCAGTAATGGGTATGACTAAATACGAATATGACTTTGGTTTGGACAATTGATTGATATCCTTGGATACATCAGCAAGTTCTCTTTTGTATGACTCGCTGACTCGCTGACAGTGCTCGCTCGCTGACAGTGCTTAGAAGTTTAAGCTTACTTCGACACGCGGCCTCCCACTTCTTCTTAATATTGGAGATGAGAAACCTTACGCTATAATTTTGCGCCGAAGAAGAAGCAAGATCCTCGCAAAATTGTATATCCAGGTACTCCAGTAAATTCGTCACTGAAAGGTTCGAGACACCGACAGTCTAGGCCGGGTCATTCGATGGGTTTTTGCCAGCATGCACAGATTAGTAGTAAAATTATTATGCGCTATATCATTACAAACTTACATTATTTTTTGGATTTTTTTTCAAATCAAATTTGGAGGTGTTAACAGGCCTCTTTTTGGGGGACACTTTTGCGATTTTTTCGTCAATATCGTACATTTGGGCATTCAATATTTGTTTACAATTTTTTTTGAAAATATCTTTTTCGAATTCTCCGTATGCTGTTTGACAACGATTGCCATGGAGTTATCGTGGACAATAAAGCTGTGTCTGCATTTCCTGTAAGGATGTTAAGGCACCCGCTCACAGCGCCATCTATTGAGCGGACTTGCAATTTATGCACTAGGTGCAGTTTCCCGGCTGCAGAGGTCTGCAGAGGAGCTCCACACGCACTTCAATCAGTGGCGGTGGATAAGGGGGGGGGGGGCAGGGGCAGTGAAGTACCCCCCCCCCCCCACTCAATAAGTTTTTCTTGGGGGGGGGGGGGGGGCAAACATGTTATTTCCCCCTCCACCATAAATTGGTAAATTTGTTGATAATTTTTCAATAAGTTGGTTAGATTTGTTTCTTTTTTACCGCAAAATTGACGCCGAGTGCCCGGAGGTGCCCCCAGCCAGCCTGAGGGGCTCTATGGTTGAACAGAAGGCCCTCAGTCGGCCTAAGGGGGCTCTCAGTCGGCATAAGCGGGCCCTCGGAAGGCCTGCAACTTCAACATGGGCTGTCCGACGTTTTTTTGCGACGATTTGGAGGCCTTGCAAAATATAGTTACCTAAATCTGAGGAGATACCATTTCGCGCCATGTTTTTTTTTTTGGGGGGGGGGGGGCTTTTGCCGTGGGTAGGGGCCCTTTGGCCGTGGGGAGGGGACCTTTGGCCGAGGGGTCCCCCTGTGTTTCTTTGCCCCCTCCTCCATCCGAAATTACTTTCCGCCGCCGCTGACGGAAATGGAACACCAGCAGATTAACTCCACGGAAAATGGATTTAAAGTGGGTGGGGAGGAGTGCGTGCCAAACAAATTTGACTGCATGACCTTGATCCGCCCCTCGAGACTGGACAGGTACCTGGCCTATCTCCAGACGTGAAGCCCGGTGCCTGTCCTGTCTCCAGATGTGAGGCCCGGTGCCTGTCCTGTCCCCAGACGTGAGGCCTGATACCTGTCCTGTCCTATCCAGTTCAGCTGAGCGCGCCGCCCCGTGCGGACGCGAGCGCTGCTCACTCCTCCACCGTTTACCCTTTGCCTCTCCCTGCGTTGCGTGTGTGTTTGAGTGCGTGGTGAAACTGTATATAGTGAGTTTATACCGATCTGGACAGTGATCAGCGTTCGTCATCAGCTGATCAACAAACAACACACCATGCATCGGGACATAGCTCGGCTGCTGGTCCTGCTCGCAGTGGTGCGCGTACTCACCATCGTGGCCTGCCCGGCCCCAGCACCACCGCCGAGGCCGGTGAGGAATCGTGAAGCCGACGGCCAGCTGAGACACTTCACTACCCGCCGAAGACCAGCATCACCGAGACCAAGTCGCGAAACCCCACCTAACGTCACCTGTGAATTTGAACCCGACCCGTGGAACCTATCCGCCGGGCGCCCGTTAGCGGCGAGCGCCCGAGCCCCAGGGACGACCGCGAGTGCTCTGCCCGAGACCCACGGGGTAACCGGCGGACCGCCCGCGCACCCGCCGCCGCTGCCGCCGCCGCCGCCGCCGCCGCCGGCACCCTGGCTCCAAGGTCACAGCGGTGTTTCTATGCCGCTGCGTCCGCCTACCGACTGCCCCGCCCCCCGCGCCCCCGCGCCGCCGCCGGCCCGCGTGCCCGCGCCGAAGCGCACCGGCGGCCGCCGCCCCCAGCGCCGCGGCGCCCGGGGTAGACGTGGGCGTGGCAAACAAAACATCGAAGCGGCGACTCCACTCTCCGGCCAGCGTGCTAACACCGGACTGCTGGTCGGCGCCCTGAATATACAAAGCATGAAGCCCAAGCTACTGGAGCTGTCCGACGATCTAAGCCGCCACGACTACGACGTTCTCCTGATGCAGGAGACATGGTTGCGCCCAAGCACCCCAAACCGACTGCTCGTCTTACCCGGCTACAAGATCAGCCGAGTTGATCGACCCGATAGCAGCGGCTACGGTGGGGTCGCCATCGTTACGAAAACCAACATCACCTCAGTAGCGTTGAAGCCAAGCGCCGCTCCGCACCCTGGCAGCCAGCTGGAGTCCCAGTGGGCGCTCCTCAAGCTGGATCACAACCGCCAGTTAATCGTCTGCTCCATCTACCGACCACCCCGCCACACTGACGGCTCTCTGCGTGCCGACTTTGCCGACCTGGAAAATCAGCTACAGCGAGTGTTGATCGACCATCCCAAGGTACCCTTTATCATCTGTGGTGACCTGAACTGTGACCAACTAAAAGACCATAGTTTTCGTGCGGGCCAATATCTCCGTGATTTTCTATCTGACTACTCTCTGGATCAACTTGTAAATGTGCCCACCTACACTTCTGGATCACTCTTAGACGTCTGCATCGCTAAAAATAAGGAGCTCGTTCTTGATTGTCGTGTGAACCACTGTCATTATAGCCCACATAAATTCGTCCACGTAGAAATTGACGTCCCTAAACAACGTAAAAACCCTACCGTCATCCAATCCCGCTCTTTTAACCGAGTAGATGTCGAGGCCCTCCACCACGACCTGATGTCCGCTGATTGGGATGATGTGTTCAGTGCCGGGACCGTTGATGATATGTGGAACGCGTTTTTGGCCCTATTTTTACCCATTTATGACGACCACGCGCCTCTAAAAAACGTGACTATCCGTAACCCCACCGCTCCTCCCGTCTCGTCTGCCACCCGTCAAACCATGGACCAGCGCCGCGCTGCGCTGCGGCAATTCGGTCGAACATCGGAAAATTACAAAGATCTCAACCGTTCCGTCCGTGCGGCGGTGCGAAGCGACCGACGTATCCAAATTCAAAGGGAGATCAGCGAGCGTGGTCCGAACAAAGTGTGGCAATGTTTACGGACAGTAGTGGCCGGCAAAAAGGACAGCCAGTGTGTCCAACCAGACGTGCCCGCTGACGATCTAAATTCTTTTTTCGTATCCGTTGGTCCAAATATCGCCTCTGAAATCCGTAACCAGACCGCAGTACCTCAGTTAGTTGTCCGCCTCCCTCGTGTCGGTGCCTGCGGTTTTAAACCTAGAGCGATAACGATTGGGGAACTCGGTTGCACAGTTTTCAGCATGCGTAACTCAGCCGCCTGCGGTACTGACGGTGTGTGCATCCGCATGCTGAAAACTGGCTTCCCAGCCACCGGCGACATCATCCTGCATATTATCAATACATGCATCACGAAATCAGACATCCCCGCTCAATGGAAGCATTCTATAGTTCATCCCATCTTCAAGTCTGGCAATCCATCTGACCCCACCAACTTTAGACCCATCTCATTGGTTCCTGTCATCATGAAGGTTGTAGAGCGCGTTATCCATCAGCAGCTCTATAACTACCTCTCTCAAAATCATCTCCTGGCCTGCACCCAACACGGTTTCCGCCCCCGGCACTCCACTGAAACTGCGCTTCTATCTGTAACGGACCGTATCCTCGCCGCCACCGACAGGGGGGAAATCTCAATGCTCTGCCTTATCGATCTTAGTAAATGTTTCGACGTGATAGACCACAAACTATTGGTAACTAAATTAGCAGCGCACGGCATTGACATCTCCTGGTTTGCTGCCTATCTTCAGGGACACACACAGAGTGTCTCCCTGAAGGACGGGTCCGGAAGCCGTGTACTGTCGCGTCCTCTCCCCAATACTATGGGTGTGTTCCAAGGCTCCGCACTGGGCCCCCTGCTTTTCACAGTGTTCTCTAATGACCTTTCTTTGTGCTCTGACGACGCCTCAGTCATCCAGTACGCCGATGACACCCAACTGTTGTTGAGTGGTCCGCCAAACAACCTCAGTAGACTCATCTCGCGCATGGAAGTTTCTCTCACTTCACTCGATGGCTGGTTTCGTGCGAACGCCCTAAAAGTTAACACCACCAAAACTCAACTAATAGTTTTCGGAAGCCGTCAAAATTTACGCAACATGGCTGACTTCACTGTCTCTTTCCGTGATTCTGAGTTAGTGCCATGTGCGCAGGTGGGGAATCTGGGTGTTGTTTTAGACGGCACTCTATCCTGGGACGATCACGTATCGGACCTCAGCCGCCGCTGTACGGGCCTACTAATCGGTCTCTCCCAAATTCGTCATTACATCCCCGACGGTGTCATCAAAATTTTGGTAATATCACTCGTCATGTCGCGCGTCCAATACTGCCTCACAGTATATGGCAACGGATCTCAAAAGAACTTTGATCGGATTCAGAAAATTCTAAATTTCGCAGCTAGAGTTATTTTCGGCCGCCGCAAATTCGACCACGTCTCTGATCTCCGTGACCAACTCCGCTGGATGACTCCCAAAACCATGGCTGACTTCCAAACCCTGGTCACCGCCCACAAGGCCATACAGCGTGGAGAACCCGAGGTTCTGGCATCCATGTTTACATCAAATTCCGATGCCAGAGCGAGATCTACCCGTCAGGACCACCTTTTCCATCTCCCTCGGCCCCGATTAGAAACCGGCAAGCGTCGTTTTGCATATCGTGCCGCGACGTTACTGAACACCCTCCCCCGCGAGCTTGTGCAGCTGCCCCCCACCAGATTTGCTCGCGCCTCCAAAGCCAGACTTGTTCAGAGAATCTGAGCGTGGTATATGTGACTCTGCCCTAGTTTCGCCGCGTAGTTCGTGTATGCCTGTCATTGGTACCGTGCCACCAACGCGATATTCCGAACGTGACGAGTCTGAGTGCTCTGTGAGCAGTATGAATGTGCCGTGTGATGGTGTATTTGTTGAACTTTGCCTGTATGCTGCCAACCTGACACAGACTCTGAGCGGTAATCGCCACGCCAACTGTGGATGCTCATGAATGTAAATACATACATACATACATATCTCTAGATGTGGGGTCCGGTACCTTTCCTGCCTCTAGTCGTGAGGCCCGGTACCTGTCCTGTCTCCAGACGTGAGGTCCGGTACCTGCCCTGCCTCCGGGCCCGGTGCCTGTCCTGTCTCCAGACGTGAAGACCGGCACCTGTCCTGTCTCCAGACGTGAGGTCTTGTACCTACCCTGCCTACGGGCCCGGTGCCTGTCTTGTCTCCAGACGTGAGGCCCGGTACCTGTCCTGTCTCCAGACGTGAGGGTCGGTACCTGTCTTGCCTCCAGACGTGAGGTCCGGTACCTGTCCTATCTCCCGGCCCGGTACCTGTCCTGTCTTCTCCAGATCCAATTTCCATTGAGCAAGGGCGCCGCAACCCTCCGAAAGTTGGGGGGGGGGGGGGAGAGAGGGGGGCGGAGGCATTCTGAAGTCGATTCTTTCCATGCAACGCCCATAGGCGTAATGCTAAAATCCGAAAATGGGGAGGGGGCTGCCCCCTCCCCCCCCCGGGTCCTGCGTCCTTGCCACTGACGTAACCTGTTGGTATTGCATTTCATCGCGTGTGGAGCCCCTCTACAGCCCTCCGCAGCCGGAAAACTGCACCTAGTACATATACTGCAATTCCGCTCAATAGATGGCGCTGCGAGCGTGTGCATTAAAATCCTTACGGGAAATGCGGAGAAACAGCTTCAATGTATGTGATAACTTTATGAAAATCACTACGGCTGTCAACCAGCATACGGAGAATTCGAAAATGATATTTTCAAAAAACGTAACAATTTATTCATGCCAAAATGTACGATATTGTCGAAAAAATGGCAAAAGTGTCCCTAAAAAGAGGCCGGTTGGCACCTCCAAATTTGATTATACAAATTTCAAAAAAATTCATGTAGGCTTGTAATGACATAGCGCATGATAATTTTACTATTAATCTGAAATCTGATTTGCATGACCCGGCCTAACCGAGACTAAAACCTAACTCAGCAATATCGCGCCTGCTAACCCACATCCTTCCACCCTACTCGCGCGCGACTGGTGGTTCGTGACCTGACCTGCTTCCCGGGTCACCTTATAGCACCGGCCCGGGCCGGGCCCGACCCGAATTTATTTTAAAACGCATCCAAATGATAGAAATACAAACTGTACTTTTTTGACATTTTAAAAGCCAGGTTGCCTTATTGGAACAGCATATAAAGGGGAGCTAAACTCTCAAAATAATCTCCAAATCGCGTATCACTGTGAATCAACTTACGCGCTGCGCCCAACGCAGCGGCGCTAGGGCAAAATAACTTGAACCGTACTTCCCGTTTGATCTGGTAGAGGATAATTGTTGCTTCTTTCATGTAAATGGATTAAAACGCACTTTACAGCAGTCCTTAAGACACTGTAATATAACAAAAAAACGAGCCATTGCGCTCACGGCTCACTGCCTATTAGGTGCGGGCTGCTGGACTGAACGCGCATTGAGAACCTATGGTAGGTTGCGAGAGGGCGAGGAAAGTCCTCCCCATCGCTCTCACCGAGGGGATGGGGGAGAATATACATGCATGACAAAAATACAATAAGGAAGGGGGAATGGAAAAGTCTCATCAAAAACTGGATACACAATTCTGGCTAATCACGTAGTGAGCGTAATATGCACACGGGCAGTTTTCGAAATGCGGATCGGATGCTTATCGACCTGCCACGCAAAGAGTTGCAAGTAGGAGCACAAATTTCGCAGTGAAACATGGAGTGCACAGTCTCATAGACATGTAGCATGATTTTTGACGGGGTACTCGGGGTACATTTTTTGCAAAATTTCTGTATAGGTATATTTTTTAGATAGTTTTGTACCGACCATTTGTCTATAATACTTTGGTGTACATTTACAACATAAGCGATTGCGTTATTGCCAATAATTTGGGATTCATTATGTTCCCCAGATTCAGAGCTATCTTTTGGTGTATATATATGAGCATTTCCTTCTCAAATTTGGCACGTTCTCTTGCTCCAAAGACACGCTGCCGAAATGTGTGGAGGGCGGTCCCGGCCGACGCGACCCGAAAGTCTACGTTTAAGTTATATTTTCGCAATAAAATAACACCCGCAATAAAAAACAAAGCCCAGGACAATGTGGTATGAAGAGTTCCGAACACAGTCGTATAGGTTTCATAGCATTTCCTGATAATTTATTTGTTGACCCGTGTCCTGCTAGAACGGTCAATCCGCCCACAGTCCGGTGGCCTCGCCCGGTCACAGTCGGTCGCTGCGACAACGACCGTCGAGTGCTAGAGCGCGTTATTAAAAACAATATTAAATTGTTACACAACATATGTACCTAATAAAGGGAGGTAGAATAACCATACGTCCGAATAAATATATCTGCGCAGTTATTTGTCTAAAATTACTTACATAGAATCAGGAACGTTTGTTGCTCTGTAGGCCCCGTTTTATCTCACACTTGTAACCAATAATCTTGTTTTCTGCACAGATAACGAATTCGAAATGATCTTGGATGCCTATGCACTTTCAAAACGCGCTTTAAAAAACGCATGTAGCACGACCACCATGGCAGCGAACGATCGTTTGCGCAATGTTGTAATGCGGGTCACCAGGAGCGGGTCGTCAGAGAATCTCGTTTTATCTAGTGACAATTTGTTTTGCTCAGGAGGGGGAGAGCGAGAGAGCGAGAGAGCGAGAGAGCGAGAGAGCGAGAGAGCGAGAGAGCGAGAGAGCGAGAGAGCGAGAGAGCGAGAGAGCGAGAGAGCGAGAGAGCGAGAGAGCGAGAGAGCGAGAGAGCGAGAGAGCGAGAGAGCGAGAGAGCGAGAGAGCGAGAGAGCGAGAGAGCGAGAGAGCGAGAGAGCGAGAGAGCGAGAGAGCGAGAGAGCGAGAGAGCGAGAGAGCGAGAGAGCGAGGAGAGCGAGAGAGCGAGAGAGCGAGAGAGCGAAGAGAGCGAGAGAGCGAGAGAGCGAGAGAGCGAGAGAGAGAGAGAGAGAGAGAGAGAGAGAGAGAGAGAGAGAGAGAGAGAGAGAGAGAGAGAGAGAGAGAGAGAGGAGAGAGAGAGAGAGAGAGAGAGAGAGAGAGAGAGAGAAGAGAGAGTGAGAGAGAAGAGAGAGAGAGAGAGAGAGGAGAGAGTGAGAGTGAGAGTGAGAGTGAGAGTGAGAGTGAGAGTGAGAGTGAGAGCTGAGAGCGAGAGAGAGCGAGGAGCGAGGGCGAGGGCGAGGGCGAGGGCGAGGGCGAGGGCGAGGGCGAGGGCGAGAGCGAGAGCGAGAGCGAGAGGCGAGAGAGAGAGAGAGAGATGAGAGAAGAGAGAGAGAGAGCATGAGAGAGAGAGAGAGAGAGATGAGAGAGAGAGAGAGAGCATATCCGACGTGTAGCCGACGTCCGAGCCGACGTCGGGCCGACATCGGAATGCCGCTGCCGAGATGCCCGACATCTGCCGACGTCGGGGCCGACGTCGGCATGTTTACTGGGGGTATACGGCCAAGAATCTCTCCGCCGAAATTACCTGCGACCTCCTCTGCCAGGGTGGACATACGCAGCACAGCCGGTCGGGACCGATCAGTTTGAGCCTAGGCTTGCCCGAGCACCTACTTGGGCTAGCCAGCGTGGGGCCACACTATAACCTGTTTTAAAAGTGCATTAAGCAACTCGGGGCTGTCCTCGGGCTAGCCCGAGCAGTCCGTGCCGCGCGTACTCGGGCAAGCCCACGTGGGGCCACAGTTACCGGCGGTTATAAAGCACGGAGCAGCTCGGGCTTTGCCCAAGTTAGCCCGTTCAAGCTCGGGTTTAGCTCGGGTATGCCCGAACTATTTGGCTGGGCTGGCCCAGGCTGTAGCTCGGGTTCTGCTTGACGTAAGTGTGTCGTACGCCAGTCAGAAACCGAGTTACAGCCTGGGCTAGCCCCAACCATATAAGTCGGGCAAACCCGAGTTCTGCCCAATTGGGCCTCACTCAGAATTCCTGGCTGCGCAAGGGGAGGGGGGACGGGGGCAACCCCCCCCCCCCCCTTCTGAAGGTCCGTAGGTGCCCCATGGCCGTATGTTCCCCTTTGGAAATAGGGCCCTATTTCCAAAGATGCTCAAAAGATATTTCCAAAGACGGAGCATCGGGGATTCATGGATGAACGACCAGGACCCCTGGAGCGCCGACTGGACTTACGGAAAATTGGCCAGGCCCCTGAAAATGGCCAATTAAAAATCCCTTAACCCGCGCCCGCTCCGTGTTTAGACACCTGTGTTCCTGTGAAGGGGGAGGGAGAGAGAGGAAGAGAGGGAGGGAGGGAGGGAGGGAGGGAGGGAGGGAGGGAGGGAGGGAGGGAGGGAGGGAGGGAGGGAGGGAGGGAGGGAGGGAGGGAGGGAGGGAGGAGGGAGGGAGGCCCTCAGGTTTTCGAGGATAGCGAAAAAAAGGGCGGCGCGCGACGCTGCCGTTTTTGGCACAGCTGTTTGGGCATCAATTGCGCACATTATGCATAAAAAATACTTCGGGTCATCTCAGGTCAGGTCACCAGACCAGGTCACGTGACCCACCTCCCCAAAAAACTGGTCGTACCACAGTCAAAGTTTTTGGATGATCGGTTGTACACTTACAGGATTTCATGTCATATGTATCTACAATTCGTGTATCTTGGATTTTTGTATATCAGCGACCTAAGGTCGGGTCAATTTCGTGACCTCCCCATTATAAGTCAATGGAGAAATATTAAAATGCTTCCTATTCCAAGGATACGCAAGATATCAGTCTAATTCCTTCTGGATCATGTTATTATAGGCCATTCTTGATGACCTATGTGCCATTTTTGTTTATTGACCTACATGGTCAGCAAAGGTCATCCAAGGTCACCAACAGTTGTATGTCAATAACTCTCGACATACTGACGATAGAGAAGTGAAACCGACACCAATGTGTTTGTCTCGTCGAGGTACGTCTTCCCATATGCAACATGACCTGCTTGGGTCACCACTTGACCTTGACCCGAGGTCAAATTTTTAAGTTGACCTAACCTGGTCAACACCAATATGAGTCGAGGCGCCTTGACGAGGCAAATACGATGGCGTCAACATTATTGTCCTGTCGTTATTAGGTAAAAAGCTATTCGTGAAAAACTGTTTGGTAAAAATAGCCTTTTTGACATTTGATGAAGCCTAAACTATTGACCTGAGCTAAAATCTGAGGACACCCTGTCGATTGCATGTTTCAATAGCTTTCCATTGCTGTTTTCCGTTTGTTCCTAGCTATCTTAGTTCCTGTGATATCTGGAGGTTTCTGGAGCGGAGTCCTAAAACTGGAAAATTTGACCTTTGATGACCTCTGGTGACCTCAATATTGGCTTTAGGAAAACAATATTTGAGTACTTTCGAATGTGCTTTTTGAGAGCTTTCGAACGCGTCTTTCTGCGTCCTTCTAGCCCTTTTAGTTTTCGAGTTAGAGGGCGGTGTCTAAACACCCCCCCCCCCCCCCCCCCGGCACGGCGAAGTTGGCGCCGAGCACCGGCACGGCGCGGGTTAATTAACCTACCTACCCATTTGATTTAACTCACCGGATTTGGTCCTCTCTGTTTTGAGTGGGGCCCATTTTCACTTTTTTATTCGGTATTTTTTTGTTCTAAATTTATCCTCACCTGGAGGCCCACCTGGCGGATACAATGCCCCCCTGTATCCGCCAGGGGGGGGGGGCTCTTGCGCCACTCGGGAGCGGGGGCCCTGAGACAATGATTATTGAGTAATCCCTCTGTCGGTCAGGGGGGCCCCAGGTAGTGGTACTGAGTGCAGGGGGTCCTGGTGCCAGACAGGGGGTCCCCGGTATAGGTGGTCTGTGCCCGTCAGGGGGCCCCATTAGCTGAAAACGAATAGGCACGGGTCCCCCAAAGGACAGCCAGATGCCTCCTCTTGCTGGCATATCAGGGGGCCCCTGGGACTATCATAAACATCCTTGTCGGTCAGGGGGCCCTGGTAGTGGTACTGAACACATGGGGGGGGGATAGTGGTATTAAACACAGGGGCCCCTTCCCCTGTACAAGGTAGGGGCCCTGTGCCCGTCAGTTGCCCCATTAATTGAAAATGAATAGGTACAGGGCCCTCGCATGACAGACGAGGGACCCCCTATACCTAACCCTCAAATGTAAAAACTCCCTGGATTTGGCCCCCTATATTTTGAGTCGGCCCCAATTTCAATTCAACTTATACACATATTTGGTTTGCCCTCAGATTGCCGGAGGGGGGGGGGGGGCTATAGCCCAGATCTCCCCCGCCCCCCCCCCCCCCGTATCCGCCTCTGCCGGGGTTTCGGGGTCTGTGTCCGCTGTCCATAATGGTGTAATGCATTGGTCACTGACATTGCCTGGCGTCGCGTTTGACCACAACGAACTTGGACTCGGTCTATCCCTTGGTGCATCAATTATCGACATTCGGTCTAATACAGTTTTGCTATTTGTGCTCTTTTATTTTGCATTGGCGGGCATGTCAAGAAGACGCGAATTGCATGGCCCTTCATTTGATTTGACATTCTGTTGGCAGCGGAGGCTCGGCAAAGGGAGGGTACCGCCCCCACCCCCGCTTATACCGCGCTGTCCACCTTTTAAAGGAGTTTTGTTGCTGATTCGGCGAAAATTACTTTGCAAGCAAAAACAAACTAACAAACAAAACATCACCGTTCCTTCAATATGGTTGCAGTTTTTATAGCACAATAATACTCACGGTCACGGCCGACCTTCCAATTTGGAGGGTTGGCCGGGGATCCTGGAGGGTTGACTGAGCCCCTCGAGCAAGTCCATCCCTCGTGGGTTGACCGGGGCAGATAAAGGGTGGACCGGGCCCTTGGAAGGCCGATCTGGGGCTTCATGGATGAACAACCATGACCTTTGGAGCATCAACTGGACCTGGCCATTTGGCTAGTGCATCAGTACACGAAATGGGGCCTGTGCTCACGGTACTCTCACACAAAATTACCGTATTTGGCCGGCCTGGCCAGATACGGCGACTTTTTTTGTGGATGCATCTTGGGGCCTTGGTCGAAAAAATGAATGTTTTTTTGTTGTTGTTGAAAATATGGCCCTCTAAAAATATAGTGGGCCAAATCCGGAAATTTTTTCTTGTGGGGGTACCTTATACCCCCTTGATAACAAATTGCCCCCTCCTGGAGTGAATCCTGGGTACGCCACTGAGTACATTGTCTAACATGCATATTGCATAGTTACACAATATTTGTGACACCTACGAATGGCCGGGTAGTGGTGGTATATATCGCTGATGTATTTCGCAGGTACGATAACCGGGGCGGCGCGGGGGTCTCGCCGCTCGGCGACGGCGGCCACCAGCTCAGGGTCCGCAGCCCAACTCCAGGGCAGGGCAGGGACCCAACCCAATCCAACTGTGGCCGGTCCCAGTTCTGTTGATCCTCTGTGTCCTTCCATCTGTAAGCTGCATCTGACCGAGCTGTTGACTGCACTCAGTGGCCATCTGACCGAGCTGTTGACTGCACTCAGTGGCCATCTGACCGAGCTGTTGACTGCACTCAGTGGGCATCTGACCGAGCTGTTGACTGCACTCAGTGGCCATCTGACCGAGCTGTTCACTGCACTCAGTGGCCATCTGACCGAGCTGTTGACTGCACTCAGTGGCCATCTGACCGAACTGTTGACTGCACTCAGTGGGCATCTGACCGAGCTGTTGACTGCACTCAGTGGCCATCTGACCGAGCTGTTGACTGCACTCAGTGGCCATCTGACCGAGCTGTTGACTGCACTCAGTGGGCATCTGACCGAGCTGTTGACTGCACTCAGTGGGCATCTGACCGAGCTGTTGACTGCACTCAGTGGCCATCTGACCGAACTGTTGACTGCACTCAGTGGGCATCTGACCGAGCTGTTGACTGCACTCAGTGGCCATCTGACCGAGCTGTTGACTGCACTCAGTGGGCATCTGACCGAGCTGTTGACTGCACTCAGTGGCCATCTGACCGAGCTGTTCACTGCACTCAGTGGCCATCTGACCGAGCTGTTTACTGCACTCAGTGGCCATCTGACCGAACTGTTGACTGCACTCAGTGGGCATCTGACCGAGATATTGACTGCACTCAGTGGCCATCTGACCGAGCTGTTGACTGCACTCAGTGGCCATCTGACCGAACTGTTGACTGCACTCAGTGGGCATCTGACCGAACTGTTGACTGCACTAAGTGGCCATCTGACCGAGCTGTTGACTGCACTCAGTGGCCATCTGACCGAGCTGTTCACTGCACTCAGTGGCCATCTGACCGAACTGTTGACTGCACTCAGTGGGCATCTGACCGAGATATTGACTGCACTCAGTGGCCATCTGACCGAGTTGTAGACTGCACTCAGTGGGCATCTTACCGAGCTGTTGACTGCACTAAGTGGCCATCTGACCGAGCTGTTGACTGCACTCAGTGGCCATCTGACCGAGCTGTTGACTGCACTCAGTGTGCATCTAACCGAGCTGTTGACTGCACTCAGTGGCGGATGTAGTTTTCGAGTTTGGGGCGGAGGGCGGGATTTCGCTCCGTTTCTTCAGTGAAAAGTTGTTGAACGGGGGGCAGGGGGGCATCGGGTCTGCAGCGCGAAGAGTCGTTGAGCGGAGGGAGGAGAGGGGCGTCAAAGAAAAGAAACCCGTTAAGCGACGTGGGAGGGCCTCGCCGTCAGCAAAAGTTGTTGAGGGGAGGGGGGGGTAAACCACAACTTCCCGGAACAAAAATCACAACCTCCCGGAGCGGTTTGGGTGGGGGGGGGGGGGGGGGGCAAAAACACCATTGCTTACCGATTTTTCGTCGGGGGAGGGTAGGGGGAGGGGGGATTGCCTGTTTTCCCTTAACGTAGATCCGCCACTGACTGCACTAACGTCTCGCTGTATCATCGACGGCCAGAGGCGGCGCCGGACCGAGCGGCGGTGGCGCGACTGTGGCGCCACCTGTGCGCCTTCTCACTGGGCCGACAGATGGCCGGCCTGTACGAGCGGCTGCTGGAGGCGGTGGTGCGCCACCTGGAGCGGCCGGCCGACTCCGTCACGCTGGTCCAGTGCCTGGTCAGGTGAGCCCGCCGGCCGGCCAGCCAGGCCGCTGCAGCTGATACAGGGCAGAGCTGTGCTGCCGTGTTCTGTACGGTCAGGTGAGCCCGCCGGCCGGCCAGCCAGGCCACTGCAGCTGATACAGGGCAGAGCTGTGCTGCCGTGTTCTTTACGGTCAGGTGAGCCCGCCGGCCGGCCAGCCAGGCCGCTGCAGCTGATACAGGGCAGAGCTGTGCTGCCGTGTTCTGTACGGTCAGGTGAGCCCGCCGGCCGGCCAGCCAGGCCGCTGCAGCTGATACAGGGCAGAGCTGTGCTGCCGTGTTCTTTACGGTCAGGTGAGCCCGCCGGCCGGCCAGCCAGGCCGCTGCAGCTGATACAGGGCAGAGCTGTGCTGCCGTGTTCTTTACGGTCAGGTGAGCCCGCCGGCCGGCCAGCCAGGCCGCTGCAGCTGATACAGGGCAGAGCTGTGCTGCCGTGTTCTTTACGACATCAGGATTGCGTGGACTGTGAGGACAGAAGTGTCCTTCAGCGTTGACCAATTAGTGACAGGTAAATATCGTCGCTGATTGGTCAACGCTGAAGGTCACCACTACTGTCCTCACAGTCCCCACAATGCTCATGTCGCAAACAACGCGTAAGGCGACCAGGGGTCTTACGTGTTGTTTGCCATAGCCTCATTTTCAAGAACTCTTGGCACTTTTGTATATTTGGAGTTTTCGGAAAGCAGAAGGTCCTGGTGTGTCGGCAGGTGTAGCTGTGGTGTGTCGGCAGGTGTGGCTGTGGTGTGTCGCCAGGTGTGTCGGCAGGTGTGGCTGTGGTGTGTCGGCAGGTGTGACGGTGGTGTGTCAGCAGGTGTGGCTGTGGCATGTCGGCAGGTGTGTCTGTGGTATGTCGACAGGTGTGGCTGTGGTGTGTCGGCAGGTGAGTCTGTGGTATGTCGGTAGGTGTGGCTGTGATATGTCGGCAGGTGTGGCTGTGGCATGTCGGCAGGCGTAGCTGTGGTATGTTGGCAGGTGTGGCTGTGGTATGTCGGCAGGTGTGGCTGTGGTGTGTCGACAGGTATGGCTTTGGTGCGTCGACAGGTGTGGCTGTGGTATGTCGGCAGGTGTGGCTGTGGTATGTCGGCAGGGGTGACTGTGGTGTGTCGGCAGGTGTGACTGTGGTATGTCGGCAGGTGTGGCTGTGGTATGTCGCCAAGTGTGGCTGTGGTATGTCGGCAGGTGTGGCTGTGGTATGTCGGCAGGTGTGGCTGTGGTGTGTCGACAGGTGTGTCGGCAGGTGTGGCTGTGGTATGTCGGCAGGTGTGGCTGTGGTATGTCGGTAGGTGTGACTGTGGTGTGTCGGCAGGTGTGACTGTGGTATGTCGGCAGGTGTGGATGTGGTGTGTTGACAGGTGTGTCGGCAGGTGTGACTGTGGTATGTCGGCAGGTGTGGCTGTGGTATGTCGGCAGGTGTGGTTGTGGTATGTCGGCAGGTGTGACTGTGGTATGTCGGCAGGTGTGACTGGTATGTCGGCAGGTGTCTGTGGTGTGTCGGTAGGTGTGACTGGTATGTCAGCAGGTGTGGCTGTGTTGTGTCGGCAGGTGTGGTTGTGGTGTGTCGGCAGGTGTGGCTGTGGTATGTCGGCAGGTGTGGCTGTGGTATGTCGGCAGGTGTGGCTGTAGTATGTCGGCAGGTGTGGTTGTGGTATGTCGGCAGGTGTGACTGTGGTATGTCGGCAGGTGTGGCTGTGGTATGTCGGTAGGTGTGTCTGTGGTGTGTCGGCAGGTGTGGCTGTAGATGTGGCTGTGGTATGTCGGCAGGTGTGGCTGTGGTGTGTCGACAGGTGTGTCGGCAGGTGTGGCTGTGGTATGTCGGCAGGTGTGGCTGTGGTATGTCGGCAGGTGTGACTGTGGTGTGTCGGCAGGTGTGACTGTGGTGTGTCGGCAGGTGTGTCGGCAGGTGTGGCTGTGGTATGTCGGCAGGTGTGGCTGTGGTATGTCGGCAGGTGTGACTGGTATGTCGGCAGGTGTGGCTGTAGTGTGTCGGCAGGTGTGGCTGTGGTATGTCGGCAGGTGTGACTGTGGTATGTCGGCAGGTGTGGCTGTGGTATGTCGGCAGGTGTGACTGTGGTGTGTCGGCAGGTGTGACTGTGGTATGTCGGCAGGTGTGGCTGTGGTGTGTCGACAGGTGTGTCGGCAGGTGTGGCTGTGGTATGTCGGCAGGTGTGGCTGTGGTGTGTCGGCAGGTGAGACTGTGGTATATCGGCAGGTGTGGCTGTGGTATGTCGACAGGTGTACCTGTGGTGTGTCGGCAGGTATGGCTCTGGTGTGTCGACAGGTGTGGCTGTGGTATGTCGGCAGGTGTGGATGTGGTGTGTCGGCAGGTGTGGATGTGGTATGTCGGCAGGTGTGACTGTGAGATGAGATGAGATGAGATGATGTATTCAGAACCTCCACAAAGTGGATTTTATGGTATCCACGTCAATATACATACAAACACGCTGGGTCATACACTGAACACAAACACTAAAAATGCTCGACTGTACTCCAACATTGATTAAAGGACTAAGGTGTATGTGTTGTCTCGATCGACCCGACGCAAAAATGACAAACGACATGACACAACCATACAGCATACGCATCGCACGTCTGGCTATTAATAGGCAACCACCGGCCTCACGGAGCTACCTACACAATTACATGCCTCAGATCAGCGTGCTGTTCCAGGTCCTGGTCGCTCTACAGAGAAAACTGCGTCTCGCGAACTCAGTCCGTACTCGTGGGAGCTGCAGCTGGCCACTCTCGGTCGCTCGAGTACTGCGACTGGACTGTGCAGATCGAGAGACGAGTTGCATCCGCAGAATCTCCGACGCATCTGACGCTGTCAGAAGGCGGCGCACTATCGAGAGATCATGTTCATTCAGCATGTCGTCGATTCGTCCCCATCCCAACTCTAGAAGCACTGGGGTCACGTGTTCTCGTCGGCCCAAGCCAGTCACAATCCGAGCACCGAAGTTGATGGCTTTCTGGACACGCTTCTTTTGCTCCCCCGTACAGCTACCCCACACACTGATACAGTACCGCATGTGCGGGAAGACGAGCGCTTCCACGAGCATGCGTTTTGTGTCCTTGGGCACTCTGTGACGCATCCTAGCCAGGTCCACCAAGACCATATAGCAGCGCTGTACAACTGCAGAAACGTGTTTCACCCATGTTAAGTGAGGGTCGATGATGACTGTGGTGTGTCGGCAGGTGTGACTGTGGTATGTCGGCAGGTGTGGCTGTGGTTCGTCGGCAGGTGTGGCTGTGGTATGTCGGCAGGTGTGACTGTGGTATGTCAGCAGGTGTGGCTGTGGTGTGTCGGCAGGTGTGGCTGTGGTATGTCGGCAGGTGGGGCAGTGTGGTATGTCGGCAGGTGTGACTGGTAGTTCGGCAGGTGTGGCTGTGGTGTGTCGGTAGATGTGGCTGTGGTATGTCGGCAGGTGTGACTGTGGTATGTCGGAAGGTGTGACTGTGGTATGTCGGCAGGTGTGGCTGTGGTATGTCGGCAGGTGTGACTGATATGTCGGCAGGTGTGGCTGTGGTGTGTCGGTAGATGTGGCTGTGGTATGTCGGCAGGTGTGGCTGTGGTGTGTCGGCAGGTGTGGCTGTGGTATGTCGGCAAGTGTGGCTGTGGTATGTCGGCAGGTGTGGCTGTGGTATGTCGGTAGGTGTGGCTGTGGTGTGTCGGCAGGTGTGACTGTGGTGTGTTGGCAGGTGTGGCTGTGGTATGTCGGCAGGTGTGGCTGTGGTATGTCGGCAGGTGTGGCTGTGGTGTGTCGGCAGGTGTGACTGTGGTGTGTTGGCAGGTATGGCTGTGGTATGTCGGCAGGTGTGCCTGTGGTATATGGACAGGTGTGTCGGCAGGTGTGGCTGTGGTATGTTGGCAGGTGTGACTGTGGTATGTCGGCAGGTGTGCCTGTGGTATATTGACAGGTGTGTCGGCAGGTGTGGCTGTGGTATGTCGGTAGGTGTGACTGTGGTATGTCGGCAGGTGTGTCTGTGGTGTATCGACAGGTGTGTCTGTGGTGTGTCGACAGGTGTCGGATCGAGTCTCTGGAGGGTGACGCCGGGGACGGCGGGGTTTCCGCGCCGTCAGCCGGTGTCGGGCCGCTGCTGGCTGCTCTGGAGACGGCGCTAGGTGTCATGCGCCGCTGTCAGGTGGGTACTCAGGGTACAGGGGCAACGCACGTCATGCCCGGTATGGCTGTATGTCACACGGACGCGATCATATTCAGTCATACAGGATTGATTGGACTTGCTGATCCTGCTCACTGTGCGTTGCCACACCATCGTGCGTTCAGCTGCTGCTCTGTCGGTGGCAGAGCTGCTGCTCTGCTCTGCTGCTCTGTCAGTGTGTGTCCAGTGTGAGACTGAGTGGCATCTGAGCAGCTCGATACGCGCCGCTGCTGCTCTGTCAGTGTGTGTCCAGTGTGAGACTGAGTGGCATCTGAGCAGCTCGATACGCGCCGCTGCTGCTCTGACGGTGTGTGAGTCCCAGTGTGAGACTGAGCGGCATCTGAGCAGCTCGATACGCGCCGCTGCTGCTCTGTCAGTGTGTGTCCAGTGTGAGACTGAGTGGCATCTGAGCAGCTCGATACGCACCGCTGCTGCTCTGTCGGTGTGTGAGTCCCAGTGTGAGACTGAGTGGCATCTGAGCAGCTCGATACGCGCCGCTGCTGGTCTGTCGGTGTGTGAGTCCCAGTGTGAGACTGAGTGGCATCTGAGCAGCTCGATACGCGCCGCTGCTGGTCTGTCGGTGTGTGAGTCCCAGTGTGAGACTGAGTGGCATCTGAGCAGCTCGATACGCGCCGCTGCTGGTCTGTCGGTGTGTGAGTCCAGTGTGAGACTGAGTGGCATCTGAGCAGCTCGATACGCGCCGCTGCTGGTCTGTCGGTGTGTGAGTCCCGGTGTGAGACTGAGTGGCATCTGAGCAGCTCGATACGCGCCGCTGCTGCTCTGTCGGTGTGTGAGTCCCAGTGTGAGACTGAGTGGCATCTGAGCAGCTCGATACGCGCCGCTGCTGCTCTGTCGGTGTGTGAGTCCCAGTGTGAGACTGAGTGGCATCTGAGCAGCTCGATACGCGCCGCTGCTGGTCTGTCGGTGTGTGAGTCCCAATGTGAGACTGAGTGGCATCTGAGCAGCTCGGTACGCGCCGCTGCTGGTCTGTCGGTGTGTGTGTGTGTCCAGTGTGAGACTGAGTGGCATCTGAGCAGCTCGATACGCGCCGCTGCTGGTCTGTCGGTGTGTTAGTCCCAGTGTGAGACTGAGTGGCATCTGAGCAGCTCGATACGCGCCGCTGCTGGTCTGTCGGTGTGTGTGTGTGTCCAGTGTGAGACTGAGTGGCATCTGAGCAGCTCGATACGCGCCGCTGCTGGTCTGTCGGTGTGTGTGTGTGTCCAGTGTGAGACTGAGTGGCATCTGAGCAGCTCGATACGCGCCGCTGCTGCTCTGTCAGTGTGTGTGTCCAGTGTGAGACTGAGTGGCATCTGAGCAGCTCGATACGCACCGCTGCTGGTCTGTCGGTGTGTGTGTGCCCGGTGTGAGACTGAGTGGCATCTGAGCAGCTCGATACGCGCCGCTGCTGCTCTGTCAGTGTGTGTTCAGTGTGAGACTGAGTGGCATCTGAGCAGCTCGATACGCGCCGCTGCTGGTCTGTCGGTGTGTGAGTCCCAGTGTGAGACTGAGTGGCATCTGAGCAGCTCGATACGCGCCGCTGCTGGTCTGTCGGTGTGTGAGTCCCAGTGTGAGACTGAGTGGCATCTGAGCAGCTCGATACGCGCCGCTGCTGGTCTGTCGGTGTGTGCCCAGTGTGAGACTGAGTGGCATCTGAGCAGCTCGATACGCGCCGCTGCTGCTCTGTCAGTGTGTGGCCAGTGTGAGACTGAGTGGCATCTGAGCAGCTCGATACGCGCCGCTGCTGCTCTGTCAGTGTGTGTCCAGTGTGAGACTGAGTGGCATCTGAGCAGCTCGATACGCGCCGCTGCTGGTCTGTCGGTGTGTGAGTCCCAGTGTGAGACTGAGTGGCATCTGAGCAGCTCGATACGCACCGCTGCTGGTCTGTCGGTGTGTGAGTCCCGGTGTGAGACTGAGTGGCATCTGAGCAGCTCGATACGCGCCGCTGCTGGTCTGTCGGTGTGTGAGTCCCGGTGTGAGACTGAGTGGCATCTGAGCAGCTCGATACGCGCCGCTGCTGGTCTGTCAGTGTGTGAGTCCCGGTGTGAGACTGAGTGGCATCTGAGCAGCTCGATACGCGCCGCTGCTGGTCTGTCGGTGTGTGAGTCCGGGTGTGAGACTGAGTGGCATCTGAGCAGCTCGATACGCGCCGCTGCTGGTCTGTCGGTGTGAGTCCCGGTGTGAGACTGAGTGGCATCTGAGCAGCTCGATACGCGCCGCTGCTGGTCTGTCGGTGTGTGAGTCCCAGTGTGAGACTGAGTGGCATCTGAGCAGCTCGATACGCGCCGCTGCTGCTCTGTCGGCGTGTGAGTCCCAGTGTGAGACTGAGTGGCATCTGAGCAGCTCGATACGCGCCGCTGCTGGTCTGTCGGTGTGTGAGTCCCAGTGTGAGACTGAGTGGCATCTGAGCAGCTCGATACGCGCCGCTGCTGGTCTGTCGGTGTGTGAGTCCCAGTGTGAGACTGAGTGGCATCTGAGCAGCTCGATACGCGCCGCTGCTGCTCTGTCAGTGTGTGCCCGGTGTGAGACTGAGTGGCATCTGAGCAGCTCGATACGCGCCGCTGCTGGTCTGTCGGTGTGTGAGTCCCAGTTTGAGACTGAGTGGCATCTGAGCAGCTCGATACGCGCCGCTGCTGGTCTGTCGGTGTGTGTGTCCAGTGTGAGACTGAGTGGCATCTGAGCAGCTCGATACGCGCCGCTGCTGGTCTGTCGGTGTGTGTGTGTCCAGTGTGAGACTGAGTGGCATATGAGCAGCTCGATACGCGCCGCTGCTGGTCTGTCGGTGTGTGAGTCCCAGTGTGAGACTGAGTGGCATCTGAGCAGCTCGATACGCGCCGCTGCTGGTCTGTCGGTGTGTGAGTCCCAGTGTGAGACTCAGTGGCATCTGAGCAGCTCGATACGCGCCGCTGCTGGTCTGTCGGTGTGTGAGTCCCAGTGTGAGACTGAGTGGCATCTGAGCAGCTCGATACGCGCCGCTGCTGGTCTGTCGGTGTGTGAGTCCCAGTGTGAGACTGAGTGGCATCTGAGCAGCTCGATACGCGCCGCTGCTGCTCTGTCAGTGTGTGCCCGGTGTGAGACTGAGTGGCATCTGAGCAGCTCGATACGCGCCGCTGCTGCTCTGTCAGTGTGTGTCCAGTGTGAGACTGAGTGGCATCTGAGCAGCTCGGTACGCGCCGCTGCTGGTCTGTCGGTGTGTGAGTCCAGTGTGAGACTGAGTGGCATCTGAGCAGCTCGATACGCGCCGCTGCTGCTCTGTCGGTGTGTGAGTCCCAGTGTGAGACTGAGTGGCATCTGAGCAGCTCGATACGCGCCGCTGCTGGTCTGTCGGTGTGTGAGTCCAGTGTGAGACTGAGTGGCATCTGAGCAGCTCGATACGCGCCGCTGCTGCTCTGTCGGTGTGTGAGTCCCAGTGTGAGACTGAGTGGCATCTGAGCAGCTCGATACGCGCCGCTGCTGCTCTGTCAGTGTGTGCCCGGTGTGAGACTGAGTGGCATCTGAGCAGCTCGATACGCGCCGCTGCTGGTCTGTCGGTGTGTGAGTCCCAGTGTGAGACTGAGTGGCATCTGAGCAGCTCGATACGCGCCGCTGCTGCTCTGTCAGTGTGTGCCCGGTGTGAGACTGAGTGGCATCTGAGCAGCTCGATACGCGCCGCTGCTGGTCTGTCGGTGTGTGAGTCCCAGTGTGAGACTGAGTGGCATCTGAGCAGCTCGATACGCGCCGCTGCTGCTCTGTCGGTGTGTTAGTCCCAGTGTGAGACTGAGTGGCATCTAAGCAGCTCGATACGCGCCGCTGCTGGTCTGTCGGTGTGTGTCCAGTGTGAGACTGAGTGGCATCTGAGAAGCTCGATACGCGCCGCTGCTGGTCTGTCGGTGTGTGTGTGTCCAGTGTGAGACTGAGTGGCATCTGAGCAGCTCGATACGCGCCGCTGCTGGTCTGTCGGTGTGTGAGTCCCAGTGTGAGACTGAGTGGCATCTGAGCAGCTCGATACGCGCCGCTGCTGGTCTGTCGGTGTGTGTGTGTCCAGTGTGAGACTGAGTGGCATCTGAGCAGCTCGATACGCGCCGCTGCTGGTCTGTCGGTGTGTGAGTCCCAGTGTGAGACTGAGTGGCATCTGAGCAGCTCGATACGCGCCGCTGCTGGTCTGTCAGTGTGTGTCCAGTGTGAGACTGAGTGGTGTCTGAGCAGCTCGATACGCGCCGCTGCTGGTCTGTCGGTGTGTGTGAGTCCCAGTGTGAGACTGAGTGGCATCTGAGCAGCTCGATACGCGCCGCTGCTGGTCTGTCAGTGTGTGTCCAGTGTGAGACTGAGTGGTATCTGAGCAGCTCGATACGCGCCGCTGCTGGTCTGTCGGTGTGTGAGTCCCAGTGTGAGACTGAGTGGCATCTGAGCAGCTCGATACGCGCCGCTGCTGGTCTGTCAGTGTGTGTCCAGTGTGAGACTGAGTGGCATCTGAGCAGCTCGATACGCGCCGCTGCTGGTCTGTCGGTGTGTGAGTCCCAGTGTGAGACTGAGTGGCATCTGAGCAGCTCGATACGCGCCGCTGCTGCTCTGTCAGTGTGTGTCCAGTGTGAGACTGAGTGGTATCTGAGCAGCTCGATACGCGCCGCTGCTGGTCTGTCGGTGTGTGTGAGTCCCAGTGTGAGACTGAGTGGCATCTGAGCAGCTCGATACGCGCCGCTGCTGGTCTGTCGGCGTGTGAGTCCCAGTGTGAGACTGAGTGGCATCTGAGCAGCTCGATACGCGCCGCTGCTGGTCTGTCGGTGTGTGCCCGGTGTGAGACTGAGTGGCATCTGAGCAGCTCGATACGCGCCGCTGCTGGTCTGTCGGCGTGTGAGTCCCAGTGTGAGACTGAGTGGCATCTGAGCAGCTCGATACGCGCCGCTGCTGGTCTGTCGGTGTGTGAGTCCCAGTGTGAGACTGAGTGGCATCTGAGCAGCTCGGTACGCGCCGCTGCTGGTCTGTCGGTGTGTGAGTCCCAGTGTGAGACTAAGTGGCATCTGAGCAGCTCGATACGCGCCGCTGCTGGTCTGTCAGTGTGTGTGTCCAGTGTGAGACTGAGTGGCATCTGAGCAGCTCGATACGCGCCGCTGCTGGTCTGTCGGTGTGTGTGTGTCCAGTGTGAGACTGAGTGGCATCTGAGCAGCTCGATACGCGCCGCTGCTGCTCTGTCGGTGTGTGAGTCCCAGTGTGAGACTGAGTGGCATCTGAGCAGCTCGGTACGCGCCGCTGCTGGTCTGTCGGTGTGTGTGTGTCCAGTGTGAGACTGAGTGGCATCTGAGCAGCTCGGTACGCGCCGCTGCTGGTCTGTCGGTGTGTGAGTCCCAGTGTGAGACTGAGTGGCATCTGAGCAGCTCGATACGCGCCGCTGCTGCTCTGTCGGTGTGTTAGTCCCAGTGTGAGACTGAGTGGCATCTGAGCAGCTCGGTACGCGCCGCTGCTGGTCTGTCGGTGTGTGTGTGTCCAGTGTGAGACTGAGTGGCATCTGAGCAGCTCGATACGCGCCGCTGCTGGTCTGTCGGTGTGTGTGTGTCCAGTGTGAGACTGAGTGGCATCTGAGCAGCTCGGTACGCGCCGCTGCTGGTCTGTCGGTGTGTGTGTGTCCAGTGTGAGACTGAGTGGCATCTGAGCAGCTCGGTACGCGCCGCTGCTGGTCTGTCGGTGTGTGTGTGTCCAGTGTGAGACTGAGTGGCATCTGAGCAGCTCGATACGCGCCGCTGCTGGTCTGTCGGTGTGTGTGTCCAGTGTGAGACTGAGTGGCATCTGAGCAGCTCGATACGCGCCGCTGCTGGTCTGTCGGTGTGTGAGTCCCGGTGTGAGACTGAGTGGCATCTGAGCAGCTCGATACGCGCCGCTGCTGGTCTGTCGGTGTGTGTGTGTGTCCAGTGTGAGACTGAGTGGCATCTGAGCAGCTCGGTACGCGCCGCTGCTGGTCTGTCGGTGTGTGTGTGTCCAGTGTGAGACTGAGTGGCATCTGAGCAGCTCGGTACGCGCCGCTGCTGGTCTGTCGGTGTGTGTGTGTCCAGTGTGAGACTGAGTGGCATCTGAGCAGCTCGGTACGCGCCGCTGCTGGTCTGTCGGTGTGTGTGTGTCCAGTGTGAGACTGAGTGGCATCTGAGCAGCTCGGTACGCGCCGCTGCTGGTCTGTCGGTGTGTGTGTGTCCAGTGTGAGACTGAGTGGCATCTGAGCAGCTCGGTACGCGCCGCTGCTGGTCTGTCGGTGTGTGTGTGTGTCCAGTGTGAGACTGAGTGGCATCTGAGCAGCTCGGTACGCGCCGCTTGTGGTGACAGGCTGCCGACGAAGCGGCCAACTGCCGTCCCACTGCCGGCTGGTTCTCCGATGTGGCCTGGAACGTGGCCGTCCACGGAGACATGGAGCCGGCCGATCGCGGCCGCCTCTTCACACTGAGCCGGCTGTTCCTGGAGTTCGGCCCCCGGTGTTCCCAGGTACACAGTACCGGGACCTCCGGTGTTCCCAGGTACACAGTACCGGGACCTCCGGTGATGCCAGGTACACAGTACCGGGACCTCCGGTGTTCCAGGTACACAGTACCGGGACCTCCAGTGATGCCAGGTACACAGTACCGGGACCTCCGGTGTTCCCAGGTACACAGTACCGGGACCTCCGGTGATGCCAGGTACACAGTACCGGGACCTCCGGTGTTCCCAGGTACACAGTACCGGGACCTCCAGTGATGCCAGGTACACAGTACCGGGACCTCCGGTGATGCCAGGTACACAGTACCGAGACCTCCGGTGTTCCCAGGTACACAGTACCGGGACCTCCGGTGTTCCCAGGTACACAGTACCGGGACCTCCGGTGATGCCAGGTACACAGTACCGGGACCTCCAGTGATGCCGGGTACACAGTACCGGGACCTCCGGTGTTCCCAGGTACACAGTACCGGGACCTCCGGTGATGCCGGGTACACAGTACCGGGACCTCCAGTGATGCCAGGTACACAGTACCGGGACCTCCGGTGATGCCAGGTACACAGTACCGGTACCTCCAGTGATGCCAGGTACACAGTGCCGGGACCTCCAGTGCTCCGAGGTACACAGTACCGGGACCTCCGGTGATGTCAGGTACACAGTACCGGGACCTCCAGTGATGCCAGGTACACAGTACCGGGACCTCCGGTGATGCCAGGTACACAGTATGGGACCTCCAGTGATGCCAGGTACACAGTACCGGGACCTCCAGTGATGCCAGGTGCACAGTACCGGGACCTCCAGTGATGCCAGGTACACAGTACCGGGACCTCCAGTGATGCCAGGTGCACAGTACCGGGACCTCCAGTGATGCCAGGTACACAGTACCGGGACCTCCAGTGATGCCAGGTACACAGTACTGGGACCTCCATTGATGCCAGGTACACAGTACCGGGACCTCCAGTGATGCCAGGTACATAGTACCGGGACCTCCAGTGATGCCAGGTGCACAGTACCGGGACCTCCAGTGATGCCAGGTACACAGTACTGGGACCTCCGGTGATGCCAGGTACACAGTACCGGGACCTCCAGTGATGCCAGGTACACAGTACCGGGACCTCCAGTGATGCCAGGTACACAGTACCGGGACCTCCAGTGATGCCAGGTACATAGTACCGGGACCTCCAGTGATGCCAGGTACACAGTACCGGGACCTCCAGTGATGCCAGGTACACAGTGCCGGGACCTCCAGTGCTCCGAAGTACACAGTACCGGGACCTCCGGTGATGCCAGGTACACAGTACCGGGACCTCCAGTGATGCCAGGTACACAGTACCGGGACCTCCGGTGATGCCAGGTACACAGTACCGGGACCTCCAGTGATGCCAGGTTCACAGTACCGGGACCTCCAGTGATGCCAGGTGCACAGTACCGGGACCTCCAGTGATGCCAGGTACACAGTACCGGGACCTCCAGTGATGCCAGGTGCACAGTACCGGGACCTCCAGTGATGCCAGGTACACAGTACCGGGACCTCCAGTGATGCCAGGTACACAGTACCGGGACCTCCATTGATGCCAGGTACACAGTACCGGGACCTCCAGTGATGCCAGGTACATAGTACCGGGACCTCCAGTGATGCCAGGTGCACAGTACCGGGACCTCCAGTGATGCCAGGTACACAGTACTGGGACCTCCGGTGATGCCAGGTACACAGTACCGGGACCTCCAGTGATGCCAGGTACACACTACCGGGACCTCCAGTGATGCCAGGTACACAGTACCGGGACCTCCAGTGATGCCAGGTACATAGTACCGGGACCTCCAGTGATGCCAGGTACACAGTACCGGGACCTCCAGTGATGCCAGGTACACAGTGCCGGGACCTCCAGTGCTCCAAGGTACACAGTACCGGGACCTCCGGTGATGCCAGGTACACAGTACCGGGACCTCCAG